>CM055829.1:9416352-9440427 GCA_029582265.1 Zoroaster sp. YZ-2022 | reverse complement strand
AAAAAATCTGAGAAAAGACGGGGGCAGGTGGTGGAGTTCCCAGATGTTGACGGAAGTTAGAAGGTGGGGAAGGAAGGGATATGGGAGGGGCGAGGGATATGGGAGGGAGAGGGATATGGGAGGGAGAGGGATATGGGGGAGAGGGATATGGGAGGTAGAGGGATTTGGGAGGTAGGAGGAATATGGGAGGTAGAGGGGATAATGGGAGGGAGAAGGAATGGGAGGTAGAGGGGATATGGGAGGGAGAAGGAACATGGGAGGTAGATGGTCTTGAGGTGGGAGAGGGTTGGGCTGGTGAGGGAGGGGGGACAGTGGTAGAAGAGTGGAGTAGGTTTGGTTATGTGTGCGGGTTTGGCGGTGGATTGTGCGTTTGTGCGTTTTAGCAGGGTGTTTAGGATCGGATTTTTATTTGCAAAAGACTGGGGGTGGGTCGAGAGGATTTGAGTCATTTGTTTTGTTAGGGGCCCTACTCTTCCTCACAGAAGCGAGAAATATGCCCAGTCCGCCACAATTAAAACATTTTACAGTAAATTCAGTGGTGATGTAAACATGAGGGTTTCTCCCCGAGTGCTGAAAGGTTATAGGCACTCGGGGTGTAATGTTCTGGGGCATAATCACATGAACCCTGCCTTCTGAAAGAAAGGATGTGGGAATTTCTTTTTTACAAACCCAAGGGTAGAGGCTTTACCTGAGAGACGACTTTGCAGAAAGGTGATAGCTGGTGTACGAGAACATAGTCGGGTATTTCTGAGTAAACGTTGCTGAGTGTTAGGCGTACGGTAGGCTGGGACTAGGGGTGTCAACTCAAGGTAGGAGCCCTTGTATGAAAAACCAGTTTGTACAGCGTTAAGGGCTACCTGCCTCGAGTCGAAGTAGACCGCAACCCGGCCATGGGATATTCGTGATGCCGAGTGGATGAGCAAGCCAGTGTATCCGCCATGGCGTCGATGTATGCATTGACGGACACACTGGCATCGGCTTGAATGGGACTCACTGTTCCTGTCGGGACGCAGCCCGACAGGAACAATGGGATCAGTAGGTAAGACAAGCCGGGTGCAGTCATCCTGACCCAGCCTTTTGTGTTTGTTGTGCTTGGCTGGCCATGGTGGCCAACCAAGGTCCTAAAACTATACAGAAAACGAAAAGAAATTACCTTAAAAAATACGAAATTGAAGAAAACCTGACAATATGAGGGACCTATAGTAACCTAATGAGTAATAAGTAAGCAAATAGTATAAAAACTGTTACCATTAGGTGTTCAGAATAAACGAAAAAACTAGAATCTCCGGAGCTCAAATACACACGTCCTATCGCTGTGAAAGAGAGAGAGAGAGAGAGAGAGAGAGAGAGAGAGAGAGAGAGAGAGAGAGAGAGAGAGAGAGAGAGAGAGAGAGAGAGAGAGAGAGAGAGAGAGAGAGAGAGAGAGATAGAGAGAGAGAGAGAGAGAGAGAGAGAGAGAGAGAGAGAGAGAGAGAGAGAGAGAGAGAGAGAGAGAGAGAGAGAGAGAGAGAGAGAGAGAGAGAGAGAGAGAGAGAGAGAGAGAGAGAGAGAGAGAGAGGGAACCCAGAATGTGTTGATGCCTTGCGGTTCAGTGACTTGATTTCTTCACTTGGTCTTGTGCAGCACATATGTGAGCCTACTCATGAGAAAGGCCACACTTTAGATCTGGTGATTTCGAGAGCTGGTGACTCGCTCCTGTCAAATTTTGTCCTGGATCACACACTGCCTTCTGATCATACTGCGATTCATTTTACATTAGATATACACCGTCCACCTACGCGGAAGGTCACAAAGCAACATCGTCGATTGAGCGCCATCAATATTACGGACTTCAAGAGCGGTTAGACCACTCGCTGAAGGATATACCAGATCATGTCTCTAATGTAAACCAGCTGACAGTTTCTATAACACAGCTCTTAGCAATGTCCTTGATGAAATTGCCTGATTCAGGTTAAGACATTACTAGACAAGCCGAGAGCTAAGTGGTACACGAAGGAGCTGTTGGAGGAAAGGACTACTCTTAGACGCTTAGAGAAGCGTTGGCTCTTCACGCGTCTCGAGGTTGATAGGCAAACTTTTGTTTCTGCCACACTGTGATGAGGTCAAGGCGTCATATCATCGGAAAAGAATAGAGAACTCTGATCAGAAGACTCTGTTTTCTATCGTAGATGAAATTTCTGGTCATAAGAAATCATCGTCTTTGATCTTACCTGATATTAGTCCTCATCTACTACCACAACAATTTATGGACTTTTTTAAACAGAAAATCTGTGATATTAGAATGGCTTTGATGGATGGCCCAGAGTTTTGGACAATTTTGCGCAAAAAACTTGTCTTTTTAATTCATTTACATCGGTAACACCCAATGATATTATTTTACTTGTACGTAAGATGACAGATAAAACATGTTCTCTTGATCCAATGCCAACCCAATTTGTAAAGGAGTTTCCAGATCAGTTGGCGCCTCATTCTGTGTCGCATTGCTAACAGTTCACTCAAATCTGGTGTTTTTCCAGCTGCGTGTAAAGTCAGCTTTAGTGCGCCCTCTGATTAAGAAATATGGGTTGGACTCGAAATGAGTTACTTAATTATAGACCAGTGTCTAACATTAAATTTTTATCAAAGTTGCTCGAGAAGATAGTTTTATCACAATTGAACTGCTATTTCAAGACAAATTCCATGTATGCAAAATGTCAATCCGCTTACCGAGAGGGACATAGCACTGAGACTGCACTCTTGAGAGTGCAGAATGATGTTGCACTCGCTCTTGATCGGCACCGTGACGTTATTTTGGTATTGTTAGATCTTTCTGCCGCTTTTGACACCATCGATCATGATATTCTCACTAGGCGACTGTGCTCCCGTTTTGGTATTGGGGGAACAGTCTTAAGCTGGCTAAAGTCGTACCTAACAAATCGTACCCAGCGTGTGTGTATTGGATCGATGGTGTCAGATGAGGCCCAGTTGAAATTTGGTGTTCCACAGGGTTAGTATTGGGCCCTGTCCTTTTTTCCCTTTATATGGTGCCACTTGAAGACATTATCGACCGTCATGGTCTCAGTAGTGTCATGTATGCTGATGACACCCAGCTGTACATCGCCTGTGATACGCCGGCGGATACATCAGTCATTGCCTCCATTGAAGCAATGCGTTGACGAGATCAGATGTTGGATGCGATCCAATTGGCTCGCACTCAACGACAGTAAAACGGAGGTAGTTTTGTTCTCGTCAAAGTTTAAGACTCTGTCTGACGGTGCTGCCGCGGTCGGTGTGCGGGTGGGTGATGTTCAGGTCCATCCTTCGTCCAAAGTACGAGATCTTGGAGTTTTTTTAGACTCTGCTGCGAGCATGGAGCACCATGTAACAAGTCTTTGTAAATCGGCGTCATTTGCCTTATGGAAGATTGGGAAGGTTCGAAAAATGTTGGAAAAATCTTCAACTGAGAAACTTGTTCATGCTTTTGTTACCTCCAGGTTGGACTATTGTAATAGTCTGCTTTTTGGGCTTCATTCAAATCAACTGAAAAAATTACAACTCATTCAGAATTCCGCTGCTCGACTGATAACTGGAACCAGAGTTCGGGAGAGTATTACCCTGTGCTTCGGGATCTTCATTGGTTGCCAGTCGAACAGCGGATTCGTTTCAAAATCCTTGCTATTACTTATAAAATAATTGAGAATGTCACAGCGCCGATCTACCTCACTGACCTGGTTAACCTCCGTGTTCCGCAGAGATCAACAAGGCAGAGTAGTGAGATTCGTTTGGAGCCTCCACCTGTGAATTCTATAATGACTAAGTATTATGGTAATCGTACATTCTCTGTTGTTGCTCCCATGGTATGGAATGATCTTCCATCAAACATTCGTGCAGCCCGCAGCTATGAATCCTTTAAGTCATTGGTTAAAACTCATTTGTTCCGTTCTTATTATGGTAGTCGCTGTTTACTTTAATTACTTTAACTTTTATCTTTTAACTTTTTAACTTTTTAACTTTTACTGGAACTATTTTAATGGAAAGGGCTCTTATACAGGTGTACAGTGTGCTGAGATAATTGTATGTGGTGCACTTAAAACAATAAATGATTAGATTAGATTAGAGGGAGAAGTAGTGTACTGTAGCACTAACAATTAGTCAAAGTAGCTTTACATGTGTTATTCATGACTGGCTATTGTTATGTTTTTGTGGTCAGTCTCATTTCTCAACTGCTGGAGTACTATCAGTAATCTTTCTTTTGTAAGATTGTTTGTTCATGTTTGGTCCATAGATGAAATGGAGTGAGATGGAGACAGAGTCGAATGCTCAGTTCATCATGTCACCTACGTATGTGAATGGGTGTCAGCAAACGGAAGCCTACCACACCCTAGTTACTAGCAGACATTCCACTGAATAAGAGTTTTCTCAAGAAGATTACCTACTATATCAACTTCAGGTTTGTTACTGGTGCCATCCAATCAAGATTTTCAAGGAAGTACAGAGGACAAGTCCTCCTTTCAAGACCCTCTCTCTGCCAACAGTTGCAGGTATAACATGAAAATGTTTCAAGACAAATGCAACTGATAGCCCTCACCCCCCCCCCCCCCACACACACACACACACAAATTACTATATTAGTATTTTGTAGTACTACCTTGAAAATGTCGAGATTTTGAAGCTTTACATGGTTGAAGAACAGTAGGAGTAAGAGTAATTATCTTTCAAGAGTAGTAAATAGCATTGTTTCTGAGAACTGGCAGTGACATTACTTTACGTTTCAATCAGTATACTCTGATTGTCTTCAGGGGGATGAAGATGATCAGAGTATACCGATGGAAAAGTTATTCCACCATCGGTTCTTCTAAGAACCAACACTATTAAACTGTAGAGATAGTTACATGGTGCTACCACAAATCTTAACTCCTACTGTATACAAATTTAAACATGTATTCTTAGATAAATATGCATAATGATATTGACACTAGCCCAACACATGCTTTTCAAGAACCATGATGATAAATCAACATGTAAAAACACTATGAAAATAGTTTGCCAGGGTTGTAGGTAGCCAGATAAAGTTATTCAGCGTTATTATGGGCATAAAGTCACAAAGTTGATTTAAGGTAGAAGGGGACTACATGTATAGGAACTGGATTAAACTTGCCTGCAAATTCAAAGGGCAGGAAGTGGGGGTTAAATTGATTGGAGGGGGGGGGGGCTAGGGTTACTGAAGATACTGAAGCATGGAGGAGCATATAAACATTTTCTCTTTGTTTTCCAACTTTACCAAGGAAAAGTTAGCCTGTAAGAGAAGAGTCTTTACACTCCTGATATTTCCATTTCCAGGTTGTAAATAATTTTTCCGTACATGGAACATAATAGAAAGTTGGCTAATGTTCATGTATCAGGTACCACATAATCTACTCAAAGCACAGCCGTATAGTAATTGGGTGGAGAAGAAACAATGCAGCTTATGTCAAATAGCTAATGTCTGCAGTCTTCAAAGCTTGTATGGATGTCAGCTAATTAGCCTTTCATTAGAAAACAAGCTTATAACTACTACATGATACAGTTTTTCCTTCTTTCCCCTACCCTCAGCAGAAGAGTTGTCAAAAGGTAAATAATTCCCAAAAGTAAGGCCACAAGTTGTAATTAGCCAATTGACAATTTAAACAAAATTAAATGTAATTACATCCACGTGATCAAATCTGATAATTGCTTGCCCTTTTCATTTTGTTTATGAAAACCTTTAAATTCTAGATTTAGATGGAGCCAACATTGGTATTTATGTCTTGGTATTAAGTCTTGTACAAAAATAAATTGAATAGATGGACTGCATGTTAATATACCGAGAGTGATCTTTATTTATAAAATACTTCACTTTCAACTCAAGTTTATAATGAACAAAAATATAATAATAAATTGAATATGATAGTGACACTGTAATCAAGCATCTGCTTATAAATTTTCTGTTTTCAACTATACTGCAAATAATTAAAAATCATTTATAAAATTTGAAACAAATTCTACATTGCTTTTACATTTTCAAGGTTGTACACATATTTGGCAAAATGTCTGTAGCTGCATTCATACTATAGAACTACAAGCTAAAGATCAGATGCAATTTTGTACATAAATTTTTAGACATTGAAATAATCAAGAGTTGTATGGGTGCTTGTAAATTGCCAATAAAATAATTAAATACATATTTATTTTAACTGTCCATTTGGTTTCATGACTTCACTTTTGTGGTTCCACTCCTCCCCCCTCCCCCACAATCAATTGAAACCACTTTGCTGACCTGTTTAACCTAATGTAAACAATCTAACAATGAGTGTACATGGTCTTACACATGTAACAAGTGAAATGACTTCAGTGTAAATGAACCCAACAATGATCATTTGTTGACAAGAAAACAATCAATCTGCATAATAAATGTACGATTTAGTGACAGTTCAGAATGGATGACATTTAGGGGCTGTCATTGGAATCGGTAATTTTGGAATAAAATGCCTGCCCCCCCCCCCCCCATTTCTTGGTGATGGCATTTACTGCCACTGGTGATAAACCAACACATTTGTTTTCTAAAATTCTTTGGACTATCATTGCAGCACTATAGAATCCAAGAACTGGGGAGGGGAGGGGCAAACAAGCAATAAATGTAAGGGGCCCAGACATATGTTTGATTCCAAATTACCAATTCCATTGACCAAAGACTGGTGCTTCATTATGTCGAGAATCACACCCAGCATCAATTCTGCACAGCTGAAGTAGCAAGATGTTTCTGTCCTCTTTCTGAAAAAGATTTAAGAGTGAAGAAGAGTAAGGGCTTAGATTTAAATAAATTCAACATTATCAACAATCACTGTGAAATAAATTAAAACATTGTTTAACTGATATGGATTGGAAAGGTGGTTATCAGATAGACCCCTTCTCTTGGACTGAAATGCCAGTACTGCTATAGCAAAAAAAATAATAACAAATTATACTGAACCTTAATTTTTTTGTAATAAACAACCATTAAAACTAAATAAAATGTTAATCGTTGCAATTTGATAATGAACATTAACTTCAACCCTGTAACACGTTAACATTAGAGCTCATGAAAAATAGCGTAAAAACTAACCTGTGAAAATTTATTAAAAATAGGTGCTCCCCCTATGATTTGGTCATATTAGGCCTATGTGTCCCAACCAAATAAAAATGTTTGATAATAATATTTTGAGAATATGAGAATCTAAACCAAAATTGAAGCTTCCCTTTCACAATTTTTTAAAATATGTAGAGTATGTAATCAGGGGTTAGGGCAATTTCACATAATTGCCAGGGGACATTGTCATGATTGTGTTCATCATGTTACACATGTCCATGTTCTGTCTACCGATGGCAATGCAAACTAATTGATCATGATTGAGATGCTCACCCAGAATCCAGTATGTCCAGATAGATGCTGCTAAGCACCGGTTTGTTCAGTCTATGCCTTTCTCCATGGTTGATCCAAGGTCTATCAAGCCTAATATAAGCATTTTCCTCACTTTTTTGGATGATCTAGGACGTCGACGTGCATCTGGTTGCAATAGAATCCAGGAATTCTGTGATCGTTCGTGTTACAACGGATACAAAATGTACAGTAACAGACTGGAACCTTGTTCCTCTTGTTACAATCACAACGGTGTGCAATGCAGAGGTACCAGTCTAAATACAATCTGCAATTGCCGTACAGGTTTCACGGTCGTGTAGACTACTGGAAATGCGTATACGTGACCTTTGACCTTATTGTTGTTTTTTGGACATTTCTCAGTAATTACACGATACCCAAATTTTGTTTTTTGAAGAAAACCTTCCAAAAAGGATTATCTATCATTCTATCAATCCCATTTTTTGCACTTTTAGGGCGGTGTGTACCTTTAAATAATTTGCACTCTGAACCGTATGTCGGATCTTTACTGTCGAAGGCCCCTGTCAGTCCCCCCCCCCCCCCCGAATCCCATGCAACAATGCTTACACATATCGTGCACGCCTAAAACTCCGGACATACAGACACAAATTTATCCCTGAAATAAAAAAATCCTGGTGATGCGAATTTTCAACACAAAGGTACTGAGTAAAAGTTATTATTCTCTCTTAATATCCAAGTATAAAGTGTCCCGATTATGCACTGATGTTCAGTGGGAAGTATTCTTTCGCATGGTGGACAGTATTTTTTATAATTTCGACTTTAGTTTTGACCTAGTGAGAGTACCTCCAGCAGAATTTTCTCAGGAGAAAATTTACATAAGATGAGATCAAAAAAATGTTTGTCTATCAGGCTGTCTTTTTTAGGGTTAATTCGGGTTTTTTGTTTTGTTTTTTGTTTTATATGTTTTTATTATTTATTTATTTATCTCTAAAACAAAAAGTATGTTGGGGGGGGGGGCAGAATGAACCAGAATCTGGGTCATACATTTCTGACACAAATTGTTTATGTTCTGAGCCCAGTGAATACAAACGATTTGAATTAATTTTCATTGCAAAAGCATGTTGTTAGCACCTCAAATATTTCATGGGATGTTTGATACCATCATCAACGTTACACCATGGAGAGAGTACGTTTCATGTACATCAGTGATCTTATAATATGTGTTTTGAGATTATCATTAGTGTATATGGGTTTTAAAGCCCCTCAAAGTCTACACTGTTGGTGTAGAAAACAACACAACTTGATAACCTGAAACTTCACAGTTTGGTCCGTTGTTTTCAAGTAAGCATAATTATCAGTAGCAGCTATAACTTGTACCTCCCATTAAATGTCAGGCATATTCCAGCAAGACCACCAATAACCAGATTGATAAGAAACCACACTTCTTTGTAGACCGTCCGCCATATTCGCCGTGTACAACACGTAGACCTTCCTTAATTATAATTGGAAGCAATAAATTCATGCAGTGTTATTCTTTTTCTGACGTTTTTGGATACTTTTGTTCTTGCCAAGATGCGCTTCCAGTGTTCGTTTTCCCTCTCGATCACACAGGGTGTCTGATTCTATCGTCATCTCGTACGGTGAACTTGACCTACACACACATCCGGGTCGGCAAACACTCGCTTTTACATTTAATTATTATATATTCATAAACCAAGTCCTTAAAGGAAGGGTTTTCTCCGACCAGGAAAGGTGTACGATTTTTCGCCGGTTGACGCCTTTATTTCTAGGCCATATACTCCAAAAATGTTTTAAAATATGGGCCCGAAATGGAAAACAATATTATCATGATTATAATATCCAAATACCTACTAGTTTGTGCTATAATGGCATACACTCTCAAAGACGTGGAATGAGTTAGATTCACGTATGACCGCCTTTCTTCTCTATTTTTACCTTTTATAAATCACATAATGAAATCAGAGGCAAAACCCGTCTGAGAAAAGCAAACCAGGCTGCGGATGAGGCTGATTTTTTTTTTAAGAAAACCTGATTTCAAAAGTACTGAATTATTCGAAAGCTACGGTAACTCAACTGATGTTAAGAGTTGGTAAATGCAGCAATCATCCCTAAACATTATTCAGTATGAAGTGTTCACATTTTAGAAGAATAAAACAAACTTGCTCCAAGTATTCACTATTATACCAAAGCACATTGTAAATGTTTTAGTTCACATATTTCTATATCTACGAATTGAGCTGAACCTTTCACTGGCTGTAGTTTTGTTTGTTATGCATATCTTAATTCCAAGAAATATTACCAATGTTAAAATAATTGTTTAGTATATTGTTTTCGAATGCATTATGGGTGAGTGTACAAAGGCAATATACTGAAGAAACAAGAAACTGAAGAAACAAACAAAACTGGTAACCCAAAGATCAGGAGATCTAGGGTCACAAAGCCCACCATGTTTGGTCGTTACACTCGGAATTATTTAATTCTGCGCATTCGGCCGCCTCATCAATAAAACATAATGCAAATAATTGAAGTGTAATGTGAAACTAACTAGAAATGATGCTGTCTGAGGCAGCGGCGTAGCCACGGGGGGGCCTGGGGGGCACGTGCCCCCACAAATTTCCAGTGCCCCCCCCCCCCAGGTGCCCCCCACGAAAAATTCTCATAGTGCCCCAAAAAACAGAAAAGAAAAAGAAACGGGAAAAAACCCATACCCCCTAGGCCCCCCCCCCCCACTGAAAAGCAATGTCCCCCCCCCCCTCCCCCCACTGAAAAGGTCCTGGCTACGCCACTGGTCTGAGGTGATGTCTCTTTTAATGAAAAGTAAAGTAATATCCAGTTCAAATTTAGGAAAGAGTATTGTTTGCTAAATTTCACGTTAGAATGAAGAAACACTAACATTATCTGTTCGTTTTATATGTTGTGTTTTTGTATAGCAGATTATATTAAGATCTGGCTGCGTATGATTGCGTTATTTCAATCATAACGAACATTTGCTGTTATTATGCCACCTGTATTGTACAAAGTTATTCGATGCGTTCAAACTATTACTTTAAAATAATACAGTCACAATGGTTTCTATGTACATTTATGTATAATGTGACAACAACACCTGACGTTTGTGTGGCGCTGAAATGTCTCCAACAATACAGAATAAAGAGATATCACCATAAACCAACCTGTGAACGTTCCACACGTAGGCGCCTATCTGAGAAGTAATTGTGACAATATTTCAAAGAATTCTGACAAACACTGCACAGGTAATGTTTGTAGGTTTGCAAGGTGCAGTCTTTACAAAAAACGCATAGTGTTTTACACAAACATTGTTTCCAACAGTTAAATGTAAGGAGATCACCATTGGTAATGTAAGCAAAAGTGTTTTTTTACGCTAAACCTTTCGACCATCAAAGTATGCATTTACCAACCTTTGAAAGTTTCAGCTAATAGACAAAATTTGTTAAGATTTCGTATATTTATTCCAACATGTAATTTAGCAGGAATACACTACGTCTAACATTCAAATTAAACCGTCTGTCATAATTTGAAATATCCTATCCTATATACCTTACCTGTAATGCATTTTTTTAATTCAAAGAGCGAAAAAGAAATACTGATTTAGGAGGCTATTTTGAAAACCAGCAACACCCTTAATCAAGTAAATTCATCCATACTTTATAAGAATCGAGGGACAGACCTATGTGTTAATACCAAGCTGTGAAAGTTTCAGCTCATTCCGCTCTATAGGTTGTTGGTAAAAAATAGTGAAAATGCATTCAGATTGTTCTTAATAAAATTCAATGTGGAATTTCTGTCTAAAGATGACAGAAATTATTTTGGAAATTATTTTTTAGATTTGTACTAAAATGATAGCACCGGAGACAGAAATGTTTCAATAGGAATGTTTGATATTTCAATAGGAATGTTTGTATAAAACAAAGTAAGTGTTTTGTAAAATTCATGTTATTGTTTTTTGACGTCGTTATGTGTATTTATCAATGTTTAAGTATCAATATCTTATTCTTAAATGAACTCAGGGTTATGCATGATCCAATCCGTACTTGCTTCATATACAATGTGAAATCATGAGGCACGGTTTCAGGGCTTTTTATGAAAGTACAAGAAGGCAAAAAAAGAAAAGATTTTGTTGTGTGTGTATTTATTATTGGCCTAGAATATAATGCAACATATACCTTGCATCCAACAAACATAATCTTATATTGAAAACACTGAACTGAACATAAACACACAAAGTGTTAAACTTAAAGATATATACCGCCCATGTTTGGGCCGATTTGACGGTACAAAATAGATTTAAATGATGAAATGCTATTTTTCTTGGGTTAGGCTAAAAAAAAGTCTCCGGTTTCTGGTCTCCACGCGCGTCGCCTCAGACCCGCGCGTCGGCATTTTTAATTTTCTTCTTTTTTTTGTGCTATGAAACGATGTCCAATTGCAGCCCTGCAAAATTGCTGGATCGATTGGAATTCTGCCGTGCTGTGCTTTATACGACCTTTTCACATAGGGGTACGTTTGCCGATTTATGAGGCCTCTCTTAGCCACCATATTTTGTATATAGTAAATTTGGTCCCCGCGTATACAATGTATCACGTATTTCCCTGGCAACAGAAAGGATGGTCGAGAAAAAAAAACGCGCCACCGCACCGATTTTTAAGCCGACCAATGACCAGAAACCGGAGACTTTTTTGGCCTTAAGGAAATTATAAGCTTTCATTTGATACATTGAACTAAAAAATCCCTAAAGGATAAATACCAATAAATAAAATCTAATTAATAAAATGCTGGTCCACTGTTTTAATCCTCAGCTTGCATGAGGGCGTGTGCAGTCTTCAAACTGGCCAGCGCGTTTATCAATCCAAATCCAATCGCGTTTTAATATCGCTTTTATACAGTTACCAACATCCCGTGAAATAAAATCTTGGTGACGCGTACATGAATTTTCAACACAAGTAATATGTTAAAGGTGCTGAGTACATGACAAGCCACGTTTAACAATAGAATATTAATTCATTAAAAGAAGTGTTCCAACACATAGCCTTATCTCAAGGCGCACCCGGCACGATGAAACTTATAATTATAAATTCTACACAGTCATGCTCAAAAGCAGTGTTCACAGACACCGTACTTGCGTAAAAAGTTTCAATAAAAAACAGAAAAGCTAATTAAATGGTTAATTAAAACTGCACATTACCAACTTTAAGGGTAAAACATTACAAAACGTTAACCATTTATGAACATTATTATTTGACATTCTCTCTTAATATTCTCTCTTAAAGTATAAAATTAGGATAAAACTCCTGATAAAAAGACACATCTTGGTTCAAACATAATAAATCTCAAATACACTTTCGGCAAAAAGTTATATTACGTGCAATCATAATGCAATTGGAAGATCACCAGCATTGACGTCCCGGTTTCGAAACCCACTCGGACCAAGTTGGCACGTGGATTGTCTTTTCAATTCATGTTTCAATGATAACGTGTGATAACATATTATTTGGCTGTTTTTTTCCATCCCTCATCTAAAATTTAACATTATTTTCTTCATCATCTTCTCTTGATAAGTTTATCCTCAGGCTTATGAGCTACAGTGCTAAAGGTGCTTTTGATGAATTCTTAATGTAATAACATAAATATAAAATATTTAAAAAAGATGATGATCAAACAATAATGGTTAGAAAACGTTGCGCAGATTTCTGAGAGAAGGGCAACCAATAATTAATCACGTGTGGTTATGCATATGATTTAACAATTTCAGTTTTGGTCAAACACAAAAATGTTTTCTTTTAATAAACAGACTACGGTTTAATGACAAAGAACTTATTCTCCACCAAAATAACGTAATATCTACTATACTAGACTTGTTTTAGTGACAAATATTTGTCTAGATAGTTTCTGTGACACACATTGACAACATCAATGCGCTCTCATAGGAACAGCTGCTAGCGGGCGCTGCATAGTATATCAGACCATTGTTACTGAGTGGATAGAGGGTTGACACATTTGGTGCATAATAAGCCTTATCGGAATTGTGTGCGCAATGAATTATGGGAGTCGGGTTTTGGAAAAAAGTTGTAAACAAACGCATATGAAAGGTGGTCGGTTAGAAAATTGACGTTTTTACGTATTATAGCAAAATTATGGAAGAAATTATTAAGAATTAGTTAAATTACATACAGAACATTTGTATAATTAAGAAAAGAATCATTTTTTATTCCCAGAAAACACGCAAACGGAGTATTTCTCAGCTGATTTCTGGAGTGACAGTTATATTCTAAATTGCTCGTCGCACTGTACTTTTTAGGCAAACTCGATCACTACTAACGGCCGAGAAGCTCTTCAATTCGGTTTTCGGAACATATTTTCTTTTAGAAATATTCTCCTCATCGACAAAAAATATATAGCCTACTGCATATAAATTAAAGGATGGTAAAAAGGAGAAAACAGTGCATTGTGCCACTTGCCTTTTTGATATGTTCCTGATATTCAATTGTTATTATTTTTTGTACAATCTAATTAGCGGTAGAAACAACAATTTATTGGTGTTTGATAAAAGCTATAATTAATACAATATTAATCCCAAGGGGATTAAAATAGGCAAGTCTCATTTCAGATCTGATGGGCGGCGATCGGTGACCCCAATCTACGATCGGGGAACGTGATTCGGTAATCAGACGGTCCCAAAATAATATAATAATAAGATATAATAGTTTGTTGATGAGATAATAATTCTTGTCTCAACTAGCACTTTGTTTGATTTATTTGTTATTTTTAATGGTTTGTTTTTTGGGTGGCAGCAATTTTGTATTTATTTATTTATTTGTTTATTTAATTTTTTAAATGTTTTTAATTTTACGGTCGACCGACACCCCCAATTTATAATCATCATTATTGTGGGTTTGACCACGGTTTGAACATAATGCTTAATTTGTTTTTTAAATACGATGAAATTATCTGCAATTTACCCCCATTTTTAGAAGAAAAAAATGCTTATAAAAAGACTAAAATATGGTCGTCGCACCCGGGGATCAGAAATCAGCTGAGAATTCCTCCATTTGCGTAGCTTCCGGGGGAAAAAAATCAATTCTTTTTTAATTATAAAAATGTTGTTTATAATTTAACTGATTTCTTAAAAAAACTCTCCATAATTTTGCTATAATACGACCACCTTTCTCCTCCATTGACTTTGTGCACAAACATGTGCGTTTGTTTACAACTTTTTTCCAAAAACCAACTCCCATAATTCATTGCGCGCACAATTCCGATAAGGGTTATTATTAGCGAAGCCATAACAAGGGCCATTTTAATTATTACATTACATTACATTATTTCTAGCATCTATTATATATACCTTTTATGAAAGAAGTATAAATAGGGGCGGATCAGGGGTCTTGAAAAGTGGGGGCACATGGGAAAAACGAGAGGCACCCAAACAACAACGTATGGTAAATGTACTTCCAATCCATATGGCAGCACTTGCCCCCTGCCCCCATTTGGATCTGCCAAATACGTAAAGAGGTGGTTGGTTTTGCTGAATTGTGGTTGACACAAGGTTCAATGAAAGACATAGGTAAAGAGGTGGTTGAATTTGCTGAATTGTGGTTGACACGATGTTCAAAGAAAGACATATGTAAAGAGGTGGTTGGTTTTGCTGAATCGTGGTTGACACGATGTTCAAAGAAAGACATTATGTAAAGAGTGGTTAGTTTTGCTGAATCGTGGTTGATACGAGGTACAAAGAAAGACTGACACATGCAAAGAGGTGATTGGTTTTGCTAAATCGAGGTTGACACGAGGTACAAAGAAAGACAGACAAATGTAAAGAGGTGATTGGTTTGCTACAATCGTGGTTGACACGAGGTACAAAGAAAGACAGACATATGTAAAGAGGTGATTGGTTTTGCTAAATCGTGGTTGACACGAGGTACAAGAAAGACAGACATAGGTATTGAGGTGATTGGTTTTGCTGAATCGTGGTTGACACGAGGTACAAAGAAAAACAGATATATGTAAAGAGGTGATTGGTTTTGCTAAATCGAGGTTGACACGAGGTACAAAGAAAGACAGACACATGTAAAGAGGTGATTGGTTTTGCTAAATCGTGGTTGACACGAGATACAAAGAAAGACAGACATAGGTAGTGAGGTGATCCGTGGTTCAAGACTTGAAGTTCAAGAAAGACGTATTTACATTCACGCCATCCCAAATCAGTGTGTCACGGAAACACTTTTACAAATATAGGTAAAAAACACAACATTCAAATTATGAAGAAAAAAACGAAGTCAAAACGTGCCTGGTATTACTAATAACCTTAAACGTGCAGACAGAAAGTAAAATGTTGAAGAGTGGGAAGTATTCTTTCCAATCAGTGGCGTAACTAGGCTCCAATTTTCAGGAGGGCACTAGGGGGTGCACCACTTTTTCTAGGGGGGAAGGTCAATACTTGAACATTTTGTATCCTGCAGCCTCAAATGGGGACCTATTTTTTTCACCTGGGGCACAGACTCGGCAGGGGCACGTGCCCCGTGCCCCATAGTTCCACCACTGTTTTCCCAAGGTGGACAGTATTTTTATAATTTCGACTTTAGTTTTGGCCTATATTTATAGTGAGAGTACCTCAAGCAGAATATTTTCAGGATATTTGATACTTAAATTTAAGATCATAATATGTAAATTATGTCATTTGAGTACCCTTCGTCTTAGTAGTTCACGTCATACGGTGCCGGTTGTCCGTACGGTTGCATGACCATCGGCGCCTGCTGACTGTACATGTAGGTCGGTGGTGGCGCTACGGGTTGCTGCGTATTGGCAACAACTATGGTGTTATGCTGAGGCGGTCTGGTATTAATGCAGGTATGATAACAAATACAGCCACAGCATACACATAATAGGACTGCACCGGCAATGATGCCAATGATGATAGCGACTAGCACCCCTGTGCCCCACTGGAGAAGGCCGGTGGCGGTGTTTATGTCGTCATCTGTGAGTCGAACATAGCACAAAATCTAAATGTCATTAATATGCATTGTGACCGGCTCCACAAAAATGGGTATTATGGGACAAAATTTAAAAATTTAGTGACATACATAGTTGAATTGGTTACATTATAAGCTTTAATTTGGTGTAGGTTTGAACCCTGTGGCATTTTGCATTCTGGAGATATACTGATTTTTGCATATTCATATTGTACAAATTAACGGAAGTGCCTTCAGAGATACAGCCCTTTAAACACAGCAAGTGGAAAAAGAAATGAGCTAAGAAGAAACTCTCTTGAATGCCCATAGCAACAGTTGTGTTCCTTTTGAGCTCCTTTAGGAATGCTTGTGCAATATAAATTTGAATTATCAAGCATCTTGAAGTATTTTTTCAAATATTTTTGCTAATTTGCATAATGTGTAAAATTTTTACTTTTGTTTTTTCATCTTTACTCATCAATAATAATATTTCTGTAAATAAATTTTGAAAGTATTGATATAATAGAAGCCAATAAACCAACAACAAAAAATCACGTTGTGAATTTTGTTTTCACCCTCTCCACATAGAACAGCCCTTTACGGGTAATAGCATAGCGTCCCTTAATACCCTTTTTCGCAGAGCGGGTCACAATGAAAATACTTTTGACAAATCTCGACATAATTGTGTGATCGCAAATGAGAAAATTAACGTTGAAGTCGATATCTTTTGAATTGAACAATCGTAACATTAAATGAAAATCACAGAAAGAACCTATTCACAACTGTGAGCCTAAACTTGGAGGCCGAAATGGCAGCAATTGACGTCTCCATTATGTGCTAGACAAAGAAACCTCACATTTAAGAGTAAAAATGGTATCAAATGTTTCACTGTATGGCAAATTGTTTGATTCAATTTATTTGAGGATCATTTAATATACAATCAAAATAATAATGATAAAAACCTGGCTACGCGCCTGTGTTTTTGCTTTGCTTTATATGGGGTGGGTGGTGCTCCACCTCTGCAATAATTTACTAGTAACTTACTGTAGCCTCTTTCATCACTGTTATCACCACAGTCATCGTATCCGTCATACTTGAGACCATAGTCGATACATAGGCCATTGTCGCACTCAAACTCAGCAAAGTTACAGGAACCTGAAATTGAAGTCCAATTGAATTCAGTACAAAAGTCCAATTGAATTAAATTCAAAAGTCCAATTGAATTCAATACAATAGACGTATGCATAATAATGATGTCATGTCCCCAACTGAATAGACTTGGCTCCAAGTCTGTGATCGTGGTTTTTTGTCTGCCTGAAGCCAATACGGTTCTGCAGTATCGCATTAAATAGCGCCCTCTTGTGTATTAACCTCCGACATTAACCTTCGATCACAGACTTGGGAATGTTGTTCGTCGGTTTGTACAAACCCTATTGCGAATTAGTCCAAAAGTGGACGGAACAATCTGATTGGTCGGAAAACCTTCCATAACATGAATATTCAAACTAAACTTCTACATGCAGTTGGAGGAGATGTACTCAACGATTCCATTTAAACTGTAGGTAAGACGTTTTTTGTAGAGAAGGAATTATGTATTTTATTTTGTACTTTTTTACAACTCTAAGATCTCATTAAATTTACCTATCATTTCAAATACTATTTACGTACCGAGCACTCTACAAATTTAATATCGAATGAATATTACAGAAAGAATTTTAAACGAGTGTAACCTGTTAGTAATAGACGCGGCCTACAAGGTTTTTGTGGCCTCCTGATTGGCCATCTCTCTAGCATCCGTATTATTATGTAAATTTTAGCTATGAATACATGAATATCCCACAAACACAAGAGGGTCAAGTCTGAGATCGCGAGTTAGGGCTGTGATAACCAGTAGGGGTAAACGGCGTTTTGCGTGGCTGATGCAGACAAAAATAACCGCGATCTCAGACTTGAAATCAAGTCTACCAACTGAAGGGCGCTCTCGCTCAGAGTTAATTGAAGGTTAATTGGTTCATCTATGCGCGTACACGTGCCGCACCTTTAGTGCACATAATGTAAAGCTCAAAACCATAATTATATTATAGAGATTTCATTGGATACAATGTGCCGGCCGAAGATCTACCTTCACGCTTCGAGGTTTGAGGCTCGCGCGCGAATGAATGCTGCACTACGCGCGCGCGTACTTCTGCCATCCAAATATCGCCGGACGCCCATCATCACGCGCAAGGTCAAAGTTGAATTTTGGGGGGGAAATGGCGACAGCAGCCAGTATCTGGCGCACCACTAGCATCAAAGCGTTACGTCAGATCTTCAGGCTGCCATACCGGTATAATAGACTGGTCCCTATCTTTATCTTATATCAAGGAAATAGACAGGCTCCTGGCGTACCATTCAAGGGTTTCATTGGATACGTTTGCTGAAGATCTGACGTCATGCTAGCGCACTAGCTACCAACCAAGGTACTAAGTTGAACACCGGGGGAAATATGGCGGCTGGACGGCCAGGATGTGGCGTGATTAACGCGCCTCTAGCTCAAAGTGTGACGAAAGATCTTCAGGCTACCATTATGAACCAATGGGTGACCTTCTTTGCCTCTGATATAGGACCCATTTCAGTTTGTGAAGTCAATGCATAAGGGTGCACCACCTAAATAGTGGCCAAATTCATGCACAGAACTTTTTATCATAATTTCTATGCATTCAAATTTTTCTAAAAAAGAAAAAAAATTGAGGTCCACACATTTGAGGGATTGTACAATAATGGTCCAATATCATGACTTATACAGTGCTAGTGGTCCTTGACTTCCAACTTTGAATACTTTGGATACACTAGATACACTGTAGGCCATGAATAGGTGATCCTAATTTGCTTCCAAGTGTAGGGCCTAGCGTTCACCCATAAGGTATATAATCGAAAAGGGGCCAGCACTAAATTAGTTACATGAAAAACAAAACTAAAAGAAAAAAGTAATATATTTCGTCCATATTTGGCAGACTTATAACCAGAAGTCTTTAGGAAAATGCACCCCCTGAAAATATTTTGATTGAGGTCAAAGAACAATTTTTTTTTTCAATTTATTTGTGTAGTCTATTATTTAATATACAAACCAAATAATAATAACCTCCTGGTTACGCGCCTGTGTTTTTGTTTGGTTTTATGGGGACTAGGGGGTGGTCCGCTTCTGCAATATTATGAGTAACTTACTGTAGCCTCCTTCATCACTGTTATCACCACAGTCATCGTTTCCGTCATACCAGAGACCATAGTCGATACATAGGCCATTGTCACATGTAAACTCACTCAAGTTGCAGAGACCTGAAACGGAATTCAAATTGAGTTCATATCTATAGACATTTATTTCAACATTATCATTTGATTATCAATCAAGAAATCGCAGCGAGGAATCTCAGTATTAAAGGGAGAAGTTTCATAATCATTTAGCATATTTATAATCCAGCAGACGACTAAAACACTACGTACTGATTTGCCACAGAAACTTAAATAAATTGATGGAGCCCCTGCCTCACTTTAAAAAAATATATTTTGAACAATTCACAACAATTATGAGTCTATATATATATTTGTTCCCCTCCCACCAAAGCTACCACGCCGCTTCACACTACCCATGGGATTACCAGATATGAATTTTCCAAATCCGAACAAACAATAAGAAAGAAACAATAAATGAAAACAATAAATAAAAAGAATGTCAAAACTCGGAATAAATATAAGTTTTCAATGCCAAAATGACTATACACCCTGGGCTTCACAAACGACCAAACCCCAGGTCAGATATCATTGTGGTCGGTGGGAGTGAAAAGGCAGGAATAACAATTGATATAGGTTCGTTATTGTGATCAGTAACTTACCGTAGTCTTCATCACTGTTATCACCACAGTTGTCGTATCCGTTATTCTGTAGAATACTATCGATACATTGGCCATTGTTGCACCTAAACTCACCAAAGTTGCAGAAACCTGATTGAATTTCAAGTTAAATTAAATTAAATTAACTATGTATTTATGTCAACATTAATAGTCTATACAATCATCATACACTGTATTACATCAGTTGAATTATTTCACCCTGAACTGGATACCTTTTATAATTATGTAAATGTATGCATAATCTAGCCCCTCCTTATCTGAGAGGGGTTAAGACAACTCGACCTATGTGACACGACGACAAGGACAACTCTACCCACGAGACAACTCGACCCTTGTGACAACTCAACCCACGAGACAACTCGACCTTGTGACAACTCTGACTGTTAATATTGTTCAAACTATAGGTTAAACATAACAGTACGAGGCAGGCCTGTAATAATACTATTTGTAGTCCCAATTTTAGAACGGAGTATTTAAATCATAACCCATCCATCCAAACCTCTTCATTCTCCCGACGAAGATTAGAGCAAGCTAATCGAAACGTTGAAAATAACCCGTGAAGTCTCCATGGTTCTACCTGAACCATATTTCTCACTTAATAATAATAATAATAATAAAGATTTTTAGCGCGCACATATCCACCCTGCTGGGCGCTCAAGGCGCGGAAACAAAGAAAAACATTAATACAAACAATATACAATGATAGCATAGGGAAAACAAATTATGTACCGAGATACATGTACCTACAATGCAATTACAAATATACATCATCTTTGAAGAGTTGTGACATAAGATGAGTTTTAAGCATCGACTTGAATCTGGTTATACTATGACAAGATTTGAGTTTAGTTGGAAGATGATTCCAGAGTCTCGGAGCTGCGACAGAAAAACGACCTATCACCCCAGTTCCGTTTTGAAGTTGCTTCCTTGAGGAGTGACATGTTGCTGGAGCGCAAATTGCGTGATGGAGTGTAGACTTTAAGTAGTTCAGAAATATAAATTGGAGCAATGTTATTAAAAGATTTGTGAACAATTAGCATAAGTTTAAAAATAATTCTCTGTGAAACAGGAAGCCAGTGCAGTTCTTTCAAGATTGGCGTGATATGGCATGACTTTCTGGACAAAGTCACAACACGAGCTGCTGTGTTTTGTATGTGCTGAAGACGAGATATTTGATTCTGCGGAAGACCGTAAAGGAGAGCATTCCCGTTATCAAGCCGTGATGTGACAAACGCATGTATAATTTGTTCAGCAGCACTTTTATTCAAGTATTTCCTAATTCGGCTTATATTTCTGATATGAAATGATGATATGCGAACAATGTTGGAGATATGTGGTTTTAAAGTCATTGTCGAGTCAAATATAACACCCAAATTACGTGCATGTAATGAGGGAGTTATCTGCGAGTCACCAATTGTAATAAATGGAAGAGAAACTTTAGACAATTGCTGACGTGATCCAAATAGAACAAATTCTGTTTTTCATCGTTCAATTTCAGGAAGTTTTGTCTCATCCAACTTCGAATCTCTTGAATACATTTCTCCAGTGTTTTAATGCAGGAATCAGCAGGTTCTTGAGAAGATTTAAAAAGTAATGTAAAGCTGCGTGTCATCAGCGTAAACATGGTAATTTAAATTATACTTCAAAATGATATCACGAACTGGAGAGGTATAAACAGTAAACCACTGTGGGCCGAGCACAGAGCCTTGGGGTACAGAATAGTCAAGAGTAACAGGCTCGGAGATAGCGTTACCAATACAAACATGCTGAGGCCTATTTAAAAGGTAGGACTTACACCAATCCAGGGCTGTGTCATGTATTCCAAGATGATATTGAAGGCGGGAGAGAAGGATTTTATGATCGACAGTGTCAAAAGCGGCGCTTAAGTCTAACAAAACTAATGCAGTGATTTTCCCCTCATCCATGGCAGATAAAATGTCATTGTTGACGCGAAGAAGAGCAGTTTCCGTTCCATGAAATGGTTTGTAGGCTGACTGAAATGTGTCCGACAGGTTATTAGCACGAACATGGTCAGAGATCCGTGATGAAACAACTCGCTCGATTGTTTTTCCAAGGTACTTTAAATTCGCTACTGGTCGGTAATTTTGAAAACTTCCTTGTCCAAATTGGGTTTCTTTAGGAGTGGTTTAACATGAGCAACCTTCTGGCTATTAGGGAAACAACCGGAAGAAAGAGAGATCTGTTTACAATAATTGTGATATACTTAGCAAACACATCAATATTTTGTTTTATTAGCGAAGTTGGCACTGGATCAAGTTCACATGATTTTGATGGCGATTTCATGATGAGTTTCTTGATCTCCGTAACACTAGTAGGCTCAAACATGGACAGTCTACATTGTGGATCCTTGCGTGATGGTGTTTGTGATAGAATGACAGGAACTGAGGGAAAAGAACGACGGATATTCTCAATTTTGTGACAAAAAGTCTGAAAAAGCATTTGCGAGGTCCTGATCGGAGTGTGTAGATGGAAGCACTGGAGCTTTGGGTTTATGAAGCAGCTTTTCAACAATGTTAAAGAGTTTTTTCTGATCACCAGAGCTATCTTCCACAAGAGATGAGAAGTGAGTTATTAAGTTGCCTGGTTAATCATGTTCTTCACAATATCACGTTGGTTACAGTATTCTTGCCGATGTACTCCAAGTTTCCCATTGTCATGCCATCTTCGCTCAAGTTGACGGCGGATTTTCCTTGCAGCACGGATATCATCATTGAACCAGGGGGATTCAGATTGTAGTTTAACAGTTCGAGTTTTTTGCGGAGCATGATCATCCAAGATGTTACGGACAGTAGATTCAAATAGACTGACACAAGAATCCAGCTCACCATCTTCAAGGTTTACATTTTCCAGTTGAGATTCAATATCATGACATAAATCTTTAATATTTACTTTTTTCCAGTGGCGAGTAGTTACAGAAATGGTAGGTATGGGAGGTTTTTTAAGGTTCAAATTTACCATGATTGCATAATGATCAGATAAGCCAGGATGAATAGTTATATTCGAGATAAGAGGTGAAGTATTTTCACGCGACAATAGAGAAAAACGAGTTGCCCGACATTGGTTCTCCCTAGAACCTTTCTCGCTTAACGAAGGTTGAGATAAGAGTTGTGCGATAAGGTTCTTTTCAGAACCTGTACCTCAGCTTTTTTTTAATGGAAATTGTCTTTTTCATCGGAACATTGGTATTTAAATGCACTAATGAGCCAGTAATGTTCAGTCACTGTGTTAATCTTAAAATAGGACATCGATTTTATGCCCTGTGGAAAGTCTGCTTTGATCGTGACCATACTGCCCCTTTAACTCGAGGAAGTGAAAATTACTAATTCCTCGTAAGAAATAAAGCCTAATCGTAAGAAGCATGGGTCTATACCATAAATATGTACCGAATTAATGGTGTTAAAACGAAGCTTCTGACAACTATTTTGTGACATCATTTCAAAGTATTTATTGTCCTTACTCCTATAAAAGAAACATAAATTCCGGAAATTGACGGCAAAAAATGGGTGATACATCTAAAATAGTGTTTTTATATCTTTGTATTCCTATTAACAACTTAACCCCGAGGAGCCCCATGTGACACATATGTCACATTTTTTGAAAAATCTCTAAAAAATAAAAAAAATGGAAAAAATTAAGTCTAACACCCACTAAGCCCCACTGTGACATCCCTGTAACATAAATAGCGACCTCGGTTGGCATGGCAGCTTTATATACTATAGCAAGCTTATGACTTTTCCAAAATGGCGGCACATGTAAAATTTTCAAGTTGCTGAGTACGTCAATTTAGATCGTTTTTTTCCAACAGGTA
>CM055829.1:9374216-9415852 GCA_029582265.1 Zoroaster sp. YZ-2022 | reverse complement strand
AAACCTTTTTTTTTGGATTTTGGGGTCAGGTACATGTACTGGCACAGTTTTAATTAATTTTGGGTCAGGTACATGTATCTAGATACCAAGGCACAGCCTTAATTGGCACCTTCTTGGGTCAGGCACATGTATTCAGAATAACTGGCACAGCCTTTTCGGTCAGGTACATGTATCTAGATAACTGGGCCTTTAATTAACTGGGTCAGGTACATGTATCTAGATACCCGGCACTGCCTTAATTGGCACTTTGGGTCAGGTACATGTATCTAGATACCCAGCACTGCCTCAATTGGCACTTTCGGTCAGGTACATGTATCTAGATAACTGGCACAGCCTTAATTGATTCATCAGATTATTATTCTTTTCGTGTGCCACTTTACATTTTTTCCTTTTTCTTGGTATAACAGGTCAGTGGTTATTAAGCGACATGGCTGAAGCTGCACCCCTATCTGAGCAGACGTGCAAGATTAGTCATATACACATTGAATGCCCAATCTGCTGCACTCGTTTTACCGATCCGAAAATTCTGGACTGTCTTCACTGCTACTGCTTGAATTGCCTTGAAGAACTTGTTGAAAAACAGGATCCGAAGACAGATAATATTGTTTGCCCAGTTTGCAGGCAGGAGACGGCAGTTCCACATAAAGGTTTGTCAAGTCTAGCAAACTGCTTTTTCTTGAGTTCTCTTGTCGATGAGGTCAATAGACAGGAGCAGTGCCAAGGAGATACAGCATTACCCGCAACGACTTGTGAAGGATGTGTCGAAGGATTGAAGCCATCTACAGTGTCTAGAATGCAACGCAAAATTCTGTCAAGCATGCCTAGAAGCACATGGGCGATTACAATTTACCAAAACTCATCGAATTGTCACAGCATGCGAATTAGCCCCGTCAAAAAATAGCTCTCCAAAAGATAACAGACAAACTGAATCTCCAAAATGTAGCAAGCACACTGACCAGGTGTTGTGTTTTTATTGCGACACGTGTCAAGTGCTGGCCTGCGGTAAATGTGTCGCGTTTGATCACCGGACAGCAGAACATGAATTCAGTGAAATCGCCGATTCCGTGGATTCCTACCGTAAAGATGTGGAAGAGATTAAGCAGAAGTTTGAAGGGAGTACAGAGCAGTTTAAAACCGTCACTAACTCGGTAGAGCATTCAAGAAAGAGATTGCGATTGATGGTGGCCCAAACTTGTCGTGATATTTTGGCTAAGGAGGAAGAGGAGATTGCTAAAATCAAAAATAAATCTCGACTCCTTCAAGATAAAGTCAAACAGATCGGTCAAGAAAGAGGTGCTATATATGAGAAAGTACTGAACAACAACCGTGACAAGATGAACCGAGCAGAGCAAATCATAGCTTCGGTCAATGACTTGATGCAACAAAGCTGACGATTTCGAGCTATTGGACCTCAGGCCAAAGGTTATGCAATAACTTAGAATTCCACAAGGATCTTCAGTTTGAATCGGCACAGCATAGCCAGTCATTCGTCGGGTTCAAATGTTATGATGTCGTTCACGATGCAGATCTCGGTGAAATACTAGATGAAGAAAAATGGCAGCTGAAGATAGAGTTGGCAGAAAGGAGAGGGTGACGGAGAATTCCAGAATGCCGTGGAAGTGGATTGTTTCAACAATGGCGACATTGTTGTAATAGATGTAGAAAACATGCGACTGTCATTATTCACCTCATCTGGATGTTATAAAACTACAGGCGTTCAAAGTGAGGCAGAGGATGGAATATTGACAAACCTGTGGAATCTTGCAGTAACTTGTGATGACATGCTTCTGCTTATTGATGGACAGAATGTGAAAGTGTATGACAAAAACCTGCAATTTATCCGTCAGTTCAGACCCTTACTGGATGACGCAGAGGATATCTCAAAGAGTGATCTTGCTAGTATTGCTGTAGACAAGAATAATCGGATAGCAGTTGCTGACAGTGGAAGAAAGCTTATAACTCTACATAACCTGGATGGATCGATGATTTCAACTATATCCAATGAAATGATTGATAAGTCATGTGCTCTGGCTATGAGTAACAATGAGCGTTTGATCATTACAAACTACGAAGGCAGGAGGGTTTTGTGTGTGGATTGTATGGGTAACGATGTGTTCAATATCAGCACTTCTATTGACGGGAAACCAGTGAGTCCCGTCGGTGTGTGCTGCGACAATGCTGGGGACATATATCTTTCTTTTCATGATGTGAAACGAAGTCATGAGATACATCATTATGATCCAGAAGGAGTACACATTGGCCGTATTGCTCATGGATTACGTAATCCCTTCGGCATGACATTCACTGCTGCCGGTGACCTTGTAGTTGCTGATATGTTTTCCATCAAGATTTTTCAGCGGGTATGAGTATTATGACCTGGAGTCCAATCGATAAATTTGATAAATTCAGCTGCTCGTTAATTCCCGAATACGTTGATAAATTAGACGGCAAAACTCGCATTGAAAGTTACATTAAACATACATTTTCCAGCGATAGCGTAAAGATGTCAACACTTGGCTGTATGGATATTATTTTCAATAGAAACTTATTAATCATCATCATCATCAATTATCACCGCCAGCACCAACATTGCAGAGAAAGATGTGGATGAGGCGGATCTACACCATTCACCCTTATGGTCTCAACATACAGGAGCATCTGATAAAGTCTCTCCCTTAATTTTTGTTTATGTGTTTGCGTGCGACAGCGCGAACACCTCTTGAAACAAATTTTCCCTTCTCCCTTCTTCCTCGTGAAACCTATCCAGCAAAAAACATAGATGCCAAGCTCAGAATGACTTCATAGTTTGCACTCATAATCCTTGGAATTCCTTATTAGCTGTAACACCAACGACGTAAGAAAATCATCACTAATTGATTTTATTTAATTATTAGTAATTAATTATTAGTAATTAAATACATCCACCTTCAATGCCTCAGACTGAACGGACGTGATTTATACATGTGTGCCACACGTGGATGTGTACGTATGTGTACGGGAATTCGCCACCTTGTGGAGACCTATAACAAAAGGGAAAGGCAAGAACAATATGTCTCCATAGGGTAATTCTAAAGACCCTCGGGTCTCCACAAGGAATTTTGTGTACAAACCCTATGAGGAAAAGTTAAAGTACAGGAACAAAGGAAAGAACAATAGAGGATCTCCACAAGGATACAAAAATGAGTATGCGTGTGTACATGTGTGTGCGCCCATTTCGTTAACCGCACTATACTGTGACGGTTCACCAAGTATACGTTTTTAAATTGTATTCCTTTGACATCAACTGTGTGAGAGCATTAGCTGGTGATTGCATAATCAGTCTAGACGGTTCTATTGTCAACAATTCTAGCTTAAGTAAGACTAATTGCGGTGACACCATGTGAAATTCTCAATTGAGTAGTAATTAGTTCTGAAAAGAACTGGAGGTACAACTCGATATTTCAATAAGTGTGCTCTGATCGTCTTCAGGAGAATGCCGGACTCTGGGAAAAGCTGCTGCTTAAGGCTGCTGGAGGATTACGCGATGACAGGATGCTGGAGGATTAATTCGTTGAGGCGTGGCAGGCGCGAACTGTTGAGACTAGGATCCTAGGAGTTGAGGTAAGGAGTGTGTGCTCACTGAACCGAATCAGTTGTTGACAAGCACGGGGGAAATGAGGGTGGTTAACTAAGATCCTTCGGTCTGTAGTAGTGGTCGCCAAATATCACTGATGTAGAAGCCGATGTCCTGTGGAACAGTATCGTGTTTAACAATCTCGATGGCCTCTCTGATGAGTCTGGGGTGCCATGTGTCGATGGGTGTGATGAGTTGGGCTGCCTGTCAGTCTCTCTAGCTTAGTCACTGCGCAAGGCAGTGGTGCAATCAGCTATCCCTGTATTTTGATTGGTCAATGTGTTTAATGCAGTTATGAATGGGACAAGACATGAATGACAGTCAATGCGAGACAGTCAATGGAAGACAGTCAATGCGATTTGTTGTCTATATACAGTGCATGTACATGACATGTTACGAATTTGAATACATGTTACGAATTTGAATACATGTTACGAATTTGAATACATGTTCTTTTTCTCGTGTAAAAAGAAGTTTTTCGTAAACAAACAAGCCCGCATAATTCCCATGATTGCAAAACACCTTAAAATACCTAGTAATATTAACATGTTTTATTGGCAACGTGTTTTACTTCTCAAAACTGTGGGAATTCTTCAAGAAAAGGAAAATCTGAAATATAAACTGTAACCATGAACCACGTACAGAAATTTGAGCAGAATATATACGATTCTCCCACGAATTATCCTCATTCCCAGGGCTTATGAGCAGCCAAGTACCTACTGCTCGTGAATGCTAATAATTATAAATAATGCACAGATGACAAGAATACACGTTCTTTCATCGTCTATAAAACAGTTTTTTTTCGAAAACGAACAAGCTTGCATAATTCCCCCATTTGCCAAACACCTTAAAATACCTAGTAAAATTTAAATGTTTCATTGGCAACGTGTTTCATTCAAAGGCAAATGAACAGCATGAACAGCACATATTAAAGTCCACATATTAATGATTTGTCTGGCGTAGCTTTGACCCGCATGTCTTCCTAACCATCTGTTTTATGATGTCATAATGAAGTTGTGACGTCATGATGACATCATCAGATATCGATTTACATCAAATACAGGTTTAATATTTCAAAAGTCATATCTCATTAACCGGGAAACATATTCACAATTTTTGCATCATCTTATAGAATTATGTGACATGTCATACAGAGACATGACCTAAAATATTCTATCTCAATTCCATTTCACAAAATTAGTTCGATGATAAAAGACATCCAGTGTATTATTTTCGTTATAAATTTAGTAAGGTAACTGAACCGGAATTTAAGATGTTCAGCTTTGCACGCTGATGTAGTTCTAATTATATAATTATGAAAAACCATCTCCTGAACCAAAGCGAATGAATGTTATTTTTCATGAAAATAAGGAAGCTTTATTGTGTCAGATGTATGACCTTCAAATAACCTGAACTTTACTTCCGGTCCAAACAGGAAGTTCAAATTCAACACATTCTAACGCAAATTTGATAGGTGTTTTGAATAAGAAATTGATATTTTATAATAAAAGATGATCCACATTTGAAAAATATGATTGTGACATCATCGATGCTAATTTGACTGAACTGGAAGTTCCTGCGAACACCTTGTGTTTGTACCAACAAACACTTGAGCTCTAGTTTCTTCTTTTTTTAGGTGTTCAGTTCGCGTGTGATAGCGCGAACACCTCTTGAAATTGTTCATTTTTTTTCTTCTCCTTCCTCGCGAAACCTATCCAGCAAAACATAGTTGCCAAGTTCATAGATCCTTCAAACTTGACACATACTTAGACCATAACATGTAGTTGTCAATAAAGTTGTAGCAATACAGTTTCAACTAAAGTTGTGACGTCATGGTGACGTCATCATATATCGAAATACACCGTAAAATCCTATTTTAATATTTCAAAAATCATATCTCATGAACCACAAAAGATATTTTCACAATCTTTGCATCATCTGAAAGATCTTGAATTATGTGATTTTTCGTATACAGACGTGACCCCAATCTGACTCTCCTTTTGGTTGAAACCGGAGTTGAATATTTCAAAAAATCATATTTCATGAACCACAGAAGATATTTTCACAATCTTTTGCATCATCTTAAAGCTCTTGAATTAGGTTACATTTCGTACACAGAACGCATGACCTAATTTGACCTCTCCTTCCGGTCGAAAACGGAAGTTTAAGTGAACAACTATTCAGAAGTACCATTCTTTATGCACAGCCCATTTCGCGTGTGAACGGCCTTGAAGTTCTCTCACACACAGATACGAGGCATATATATATACACTGCAGTATCTCCGACATACACAGTCATCTACGTCACGTACTCTGCCTTAGTTTCATTCACCTCATGGTAATTTCACTTTCGTTGTCCTTTATTTCGAGCAGTCATTTTGTACATAGTTTTGGAATTGTTAATGCTTATTCTAAATCTAAGAGTGAATTCTAACAGATCGTTTTTTGGCATTCATGACTTCAATTATCTCATCGTGAAATATGATGTTTCGCATCTTTTCGCGATTGATGCAGTCAAAATCCTCTGCGCATCATGGATTTTTTAAGGAATTTATTTGTTGTTTTTGCTTTCATTTATGGGCAATCAATTTCATGGTAAGAGTTTTCCAATGCGCCCTTGACAAAAGGTTTTCAGGCACTGGAGTTAATTTAAATACAAAACAATTAATTTTGATTTTGAGACAAGAGATCCAGATATTCTTTTCTTTTTATTATTTTATCAACTTAAATAAATTTAATTTTGCAAATGGAATAATGTGTATAGTTTCCCACAATGATTGTTTAATAACCAATGTGGCAGAAAAAGCGTCTAGAACAACAAATTAATGGTTAGTAACTTTTTCGAAAATTGTTGGGTGTTTAGTTTTAAATATTGGTTTTGGTTAGCCGGTTCTTAAATTTCTAAATGGTTAGTGCAGGTTTTTTTTTTTAATTTATGCAATAACCAAATGATGTTTCATTATTTTATTCTTTGATATATATTTAAAACAGCAAAATAAATAAATAAATAAAAATATTAAGGCCTAAACATTTTAAGCATTATTGTGCTGTTTGTAAAGTTTTTCTTCATTCATAAAGTGACTAGTGACTCTTCCAAAACATGTTTCATGACATCATCACAGATCACAGCGCCCCATCTCAGAAATTGAACCAAATCTATTAATGTTATTTTGTCATGATCATGAAGAAGAATAATTGTGTGTCATTATGGCCTTCAAATTACCTGACTTGACCTTTACTTCCGTTCCAATCAGGAACTTAACATTTAAGACATTCTAACACAAAATTTATAGGTCTTTTAAAAATGAAATTGATATTGTCACGATAAAAATATGATATCATCAACATATGACGTCATCAATTGCTCATTTCATTGAACCGGAAGTTAACCTAAACACTTAGTTTTGTAAAGACAAAAACTTACGTCTATTTTATTTAATTTTTTTTAAATATTGATATACTAATTGGGCCGCTATTGCCCAAGTTACTACAAAAATGGTTCTATTAAGATTAATTTATATCATAACAATAATGGCTCTGAATATCACGCGTTTGGTTTGAATCTAAACTAAACGCGTAGTCATTCAATGTTTAATTTACGATGGAGTTCTCATTCCGATAAACAATTGGCTGCAATGTCGTATTATAAATTGCAGCACCTCAGACGAAATTATCTATAGGGAAGATTGATACCATCGAAAGGTGTAATCCAAAATGTTACATTTTGTAAATATTTGCTTATTACCAATTATATATCTTATATTTAATCATAATGTTAAATCATACTAAACATTCAGATACATTAAAGAAAATATTAAAGGGAATTTGGTAATTGGTAATTTGGTAATGCAACAAAAATACAATAAGCTGCTTCGATGGGTATCCTTAGTTATTTTGAATCAAGATATACATTATACTAGTATTAACATGGAACATTTTAAGTGTGAGGCCTATTAGAAACAGAAAAAATACTAAAATGGCAAGTACACTTTATGATAGGCAGACAAACTACCATGAACATTTGATATTATCAAGGCGTGAATTCAGATGGTATAAATCATTTAATTATTTTTTGAGGGAAGGTACAACGCTGGTAATTTTGCCAAACTGCTTCTGTATGTTGACTTTCTTTACCTCAAGATATGCATTAAACAACCAATGCGAGTCTAGGTGCGAAAAAGCATTCCCAGTTTTGTTCATAAAATACCTGGAGCAAAATATTGTGGCCTTGTTGAAAATTTTATTTGTTTGTCTTCGTATTTTCTTTTAATTTCAGACAGAACAATTTTCCATTTAATATAAGTATAGAGCCAGTTTCATAATATGTAGCAAGTTGATAGTATATGTAATATACGGTATGAGCTCGTATCAACATAAGTAATAGTATTTTTCAGGGGTCCTTAAAACAGGTTTATTTGGTCCTATATTTCCACGCTTTATTAAATTAAATATGCTCCAAATGTTTAAATAACATTCCCAATTAAAACAACATTTGTAAATGTTTCACTGATTTTGAGCGAATAAAATAAATGTAAGCTCTACGCTCCTTCGACATTCATATACGTCAGTGTTGTTTCGTAATACAGAAGCTTGTTTTCCAAAACGTTCATATCGCACAAACACAAATTCAAAACTGACATGCAAGAAATACATGGAAGCAAAAGGAAATATACATGAGAAACTTTGAATTTTGCTGCATCGCTTGACCCCATTGTGCGACAAAAAATAAAACAAATGCTGTCACTCGACTCCAGCGGTTGGCGGGATTAATGCAATTACACTGCGGTGACAAGTGACAACAAAATTAATAATACATTTTTCTTAATACATCAGACTAGCTTATTTTGCAATAGTCCCCGCCTAAACTGAAAAAACCTCGAACTAGTCTTGCACCAATATATTTATAGAAATCTAGAGCCAGCACAACGCGTTTGGGCTCAAGCTTTCGTGTATTCAAGTTCAACTTCATTTCTTAAAGACCATACAAAATGGTTAATATTTTCAACCCTATTTTAAAAAGTAAGTAATTCTAAGTAGGAAACACCAAAAATGAAACTTTCATTATTTTTATTGAACCCTTCGAAAAACCTATGAAATGTACATCGCCACGACCGTGAACCGACAGGCCCGAAACAAAAAGCCGTCGGGACACTTTCACTGAGCCTATTTTGATGACGTATAGGCCTATTTACGGGAGGTTGAACGCTAAACTGTTTACTGCGGTAAGTTTTGTACACAAAGCATATTACATCGCGTACAGCTGCAAAAATAAGTTTACCGACTATCCTTCCGAAAGTGATTTTGAAGAAGTTTCCAAAAGTAGTACTGACCAATTGTGTTGTTCATCATCGTCATTTGATGGAGATTATACTGATGCCAAAGTTTGTGATATAAGTGACATAGAATCGTATCAATTAAACCCGGAATGGACAAAATCCGGACAAAATCCGGACGAAATCCAAACAAAATCCAGGCGAAAATGGCGAAGCCGAAGGAAGATCTCGAGTCCGGCATAAGCACACATAATGGTACCCTATTTTTTTGTTTTTTTACGAACAAATATTCAAAGAGCAACCAAAGTTTTGAATGTCCAGTGTTTGATTCGTTGAATTTTGTTATCAGGAAAGTTAATCTCACTGCAAAATGTGTCTAACTTGTTCTTGTTTTGTGCCGATAAAAATAATCCTTTAGTGATCTTGCTGGCGCTGTCAACCAAACTAATAGTTTGACAATGACCTGACCCCGCCGCGCGCCGTGCACGGACGCACACAATACATGAGTTGCACGTCAAGGGGAATCCCATACACATGTACATGTACGGCCACGGACAATGCGGCGGCAGACCGTTATTAAGACGGCTCCTTTCGAGGTCCCGTAAAAATACGTCATCAAAACAGTAAAGTTTTGCTGCCGCCACGGGTTGCAACATGTTCAACAGACGTCGCGGGTTTCAACCGCTGGAATTTTGGCTGAATAGCATATAAATAACTAAATACATATTGAACAATTTTGAGTAAAACAATCAAGGCAGGTTGTATGGACTTTAACGTTTCCAAACTGATGGTGATGAACAAACAAAATTGCTTTCCCCAAGCTCTCGACTGATGCGGATACACAGTATTGTACAGACACTTTACTACAAGAGCAGCATTTTACCATTGTGGAAGGGTTTCACAATAAAACTGGCCGGCAAATTATGATTGTGTTCAGCCCAAAAGTGGATACTACAAGACCACATAACCCTGGAATGTTTGATCAACAAAACGGTGGAAAGCAGCAGTTGTTGGGTACAGTGTAACATGATTGGTTATTCGAGCTGTTTGATTGCCAAGCCAGATAGGTGTAATACAAACAAGGTAAACTATTTTGTTTCGTACCGTCTCCCTCATATAAGTTAATTAACTGACAGTTTGTGCATTGAACAAATCATGAAGTTCACATCACAGCATAATGAGACACACCACAGCATAGGCCTAAATGTACACAATACGCGATGTTGTAACAATAGGCTATAACAAATCCATGAACTTGATGGCATCAACAGGCATCCGTAGATGATCCGCGATGGCAGCCACTGATTATCATGAACCATGACCTCATTGAACCATGGAAATAGATTGTGAAACACACAAGATTACTATACACAGAACATATCAATACATAGAAACACTTGCCGTCTTGTTACCGTTTCTAACGGTTGTCAATTATATGCCTATATCACTACTGTTGTGGATATTTAGAGAATTCCGAATGGTAAGTATGATAGACTACAGGAGAAAAAGGGAGTAATGATATGAGCATAGCATGCAGGCAATACAATGTTGAAATACAAGGCCTACTTGAAACCAGTTTCATTCAATGTAACATACATGTAACTATACGTACGATAATGATATTTCTTACAGTGAATTTGAGCCTTATAGTAAGGGCATACAACTTGGGAAAGTTGGTATAATGATTTAGTTTTTAGTGTTGTCTACCTCATGGCTCTGAGGCATGAGGTGGGGTACTCGATCCAGAATCCTGCAACCGATCCCACATTTCTTTTAAATACGCCAAGGGGGTGAACCTAGGATGCTATTTCAACCGTTTTGTTAGCCCCCACACACTATCAGTATTCACAAAAACATAAATAAATACAGATATAGGCCTCGTGTAACTTACTTGGTGTAAAGTTGACGATGGTATCAGGCATTCCTTGACATTTTTCTATATGAGGTGATATTATTTATGTGTAATACAAAATTAGATTTAGCAAATTAATGTTAGTCTGACTGAGACATAAAATTCCTCATTAGAATAAATATTAATTAATAATCTGAATGCATTTTCACTATGATCTTGTTCTTTCATGGGTTGGTTTGTATACAGTTTTTTAATGATGCATTTACAGACAATTCACAAAATGTGTTTCCTAGCATTACGACTCGGGATAAAACTGAACTTCCACTATTCATAATGTTAATACAACATGTTGAATGTGTAAAATATTACACAATTTTTATTCATTTATTTTGTCTCTGAACTGAATGGAAATACCCCCTTACGACGCAGTATGAGAATCCAATAGTGACTAACCTTGTCGGAAAATTCCAAACCCTTGTGTTCAGTCTTGTTCATGTTTAGTTGCTCAATTCCCAAATTTCAAGACAAAATAGGTTAAATTCAGCTGCCTGGTTCGTCAGATTATTACTTTGTTAATGTACTACTTTGCATTTTATTTAAACAGGTCAGTAGTGATTAAGCGACATGGCTGAAGCAGCACCCCTATCTGAGCAGACATGCAAGATTAGTCATATACATTGAATGCCCAATCTGCTTCACTCGTTTTACCGATCCGAAAATTTTGGATTGTCTTCACTGCTTCTGCTTGAATTGCCTTGAAGAACTTGTTGAAAAACAGGATCCGAAGACAGATAATATTGTTTGCCCAGTTTGTAGGCAGGAGACAGCAGTTCCAGATAAAGGTTTGTCAATTCTAGCAAACTGTTTTTTCTTGAGTTCCCTTGTCGATGAGGTCAACAGACAGGAACAGTCACAGGGGGATAATTTTCTTCCTACATTAACATGCGAAGGGTGTGACGAAGGTCTGGAAGCCACCTCACGGTGTATAGACTGTAACACAATATTCTGTCAGAAATGCAAAGCAGCTCACGGGCGATTTACCAAAAATCATCGCATCGTGACTTCAAAAGACATATCGAACGAATCTCAAAAAGATGTGCGAATTAGTGAAACTCCTAAATGTATGAAACACCCCACCCAGAATGTTTTTTTTTATACTGTGATACGTGTCGGGTACTGATATGTGGAATATGTGCAGCAACTGATCACCGGACAGTAGAACACAAATTCAGCGTAATCGCTGATTCCGTTCGATCATACCGTAAAGAAGTCAAAGAGATTTGTCTGAAGTTTGAAGACAGAAGAGAGCAGTTTAAAGCCATCACTGACTCGGTAGAGAATTCAAGAAACAGATTGCCTTTGATGGTGACCCGAGCTTGTCGTGATATTTCGGCTAAGGAGGAAATTTTAGGAGATTGCTAAAATCAGAAATAAATCTCGACTCCTTCAAGAAAAAGTCACACAGATTGGTCAAGAAAGAGGTGCTATATACATGTATGAGAAAGTACTGAACAACAACCGTGACAAGATGAACCGAGCAGAGCAAATCATAGCTTCAGTCAATGATTTAATGCAACAAGCTGACGATTTCGAGCTATTGGACCTCAAGCCAAAGGTTATGCATAACTTAGAATTCCACAAGGATCTTCAGTTTGAATCGGCGCAGCATAGCCAGTCATTCGTCGGGTTCAAATGTCATAATGTCGTTCATGATGCAGATCTCGGTGAAATACTAGATGAAGAGAAATGGCAGCTGAAGACAGAGTTTGGCAAGGAAGGAGAGGGTGACGGAGAGTTCAAGTTTGCCCAGGATGTTGCTTGTTTCAACAATGGAGACATTGTCGTAGTAGATACAACAAGCAAGCCATTATCAACATTCACCTCAACTGGATGTTATAAAACTACAGGCGTTCATAGTGAGACAGAGGAAGGTAAACTGAAAGCACCGTGGGGTGATGCAGTGACCAGTGATGACATGCTTCTGGTTACTGATGGACAGAATGTGAAGGTGTATGACAATAATCTGGAATAATTTATTCGTCAGTTCAGACCTCACAAGATGACGCAGAGGACATTCAAAGAGTGTGCTGAAAGGTATTGCTGTAGACAATAATAATCGGGTAGCATTTGCTGACAGTGGAATAAATGTGTTATGTCTCCATCATCAGGATGGATCTTTGATTACATCTATATCACATGACATGATTCGTGATTTCACGTATATGGCTATAAGCAGCAATAAGCATATGATCTTTAATCATTTCGAGGATAGGAAATTTATTTGTGTGGATTTAATGGGTAATGAAGTGTTCAATATCAGCACTTCCATCGACGGGAAACCAGTGAAACCCAGCGGTGTGTGCTGCGACGATGCTGGGGACATCTATGTTTCTCTTCATTACAGTACACGAGGAACTAGTGAGATACATCATTATGATGCACAGGGAGTACACATCGGCCGTGTAACTCATGGATTGTATAATCATTTAGGCATGACATTTACTCCTGCAGGTGACCTTGTGATTGCTGAAATACACTCCGTCAAGATCTTTCATCGAGTATGAGTACTGTGATCTGGGGTCCAATCGATAAACTTGTGAAATTCAGCTGCTTGTTAATTTACAGTCAGACTGGTACACGGCCAACACTTAAACTTGAAAGTTATATTTAAAAAAAATCATCTGTACAGATGTCAACATTTGGTGGTATAGATATATGTTTAATGGAAATACATTAAACTCAGTTTTTGCTATCATTAATTTTAAGATCTGAACAACATCTCAACAAAATCATCATTGAGCACATTAGCATACCGGCTCATCTTTTATATCCCGTCTTCTAAATTTATGAACGACACTAATATGACACTTTGTAAACTACATCGCCAATGTCACAAAGTCCGCATACCTTCATGAATAAGAATTACTTGACGGAACTTAAACCACAAACGTCACGCACGGCAGAATATTGCGAAGACGACAGCAAAATCATGCCATTTTCAGTTATACTATAATTTTCTTTTGCTTTATATTGGAGACAATTTATCATTCTTTATGGTGTAACATCTGTAAACAGTAGTGGTGTCATGAACAGACGCATCTAGTGCGAGCTCCTCGAGAATCACAGCAAACCTCGATTTTCTCCATCTCTTCATTTTATTCATCCATTTATTAACGCTTTCCACAATCATTTTGCCAATACACTCTTCTTGTGAAGTTTTCAATAACATCATGCCTCCAAGAAAGGAGAAAAAGGGATCTGTGTCAGCTGAACTATCGAGTCCCAGTGTTTCCGCGCCAACCACGTCAGGTGACCATCTGCCTACCGCCCGTTCCCCAAGCTCTTCGGACAGCGAGATCGCTTGTTTGCGGCAGGATATCATGGGCATGGCAGCCGATCTCCATGGTAAGCTTGACAAAGTTATCAACAATCAACAAGATCTTCTTACCAGAATGGAGAAATGGAATCCAATCATGAAGAGATGGAGAAATCCCTAGACTTTACATCACGATCCATCGAAGATATTCAAAAGAAAACGCTTCATTGTCCGATGATTTATCCAAGATGGCGTCCCAAATGAATGAAGCCCAAACTAAAATCGTCCAGCTTGAAGAGGCTAATCTACACCTTGAACGCTATTCCCGAGGCTTCAATTTAAGATTTGGCGGTATACCGGAAGCTGTTAACGAGAACCCGTCATACCCCTTGAGAAGGTGAGAGAGCTTATCCACCAAATTCAACATGGCGGACGTTAAGATAGAGAACGCACATCGGTCTGGTCGCGCTCCCAAACTAGCCTCTGAGATGTCGCTGAAACCTCGCCATATTCTGGTCAAATTTCTATACCGACCTGAACGTCTTGCGATTTTGAAGCATGCCAAATATTCTCTAAGCAATACTGGTGTGTTTGCATTGCAAGATTTGCCAGCCGCCGATCTTGCGAAAAAGAGATCTATGAGAGACATCATGAAGAAGGCATATGACTCAGGGCACAAGGTCGTATTCCGATCTCTTCATCGATGGAAAAAGGCACACCACGTCTGCTAAACCGTCGTCTACATGAACTAATCGTCTTCATGGACAGTTTGGACATTTAGGCCTATATGTAAATTAATAACAATCTCTTGTGATTCTCTTGAATTGCATTCATTCCAATCACATTGCCTCTTTTTCATGTCAAATTTAACTTGTATATCTGTGTTTCATTGTACCTTATGTCTCATTGTAGTGTTTTTGTGTTTACAATCGTCATGGATACGTATACTACCACTGACTTTAAATATGTAAATCTTACAGCGGTAGAAAGCTTGTCATGCGATGAGGGTTGTTTAGCACTTTCAATTGATTCCCCTCCTGTGTATGGCTGGTATTTGTGAATTATGTAACCAACACAATCCGTGTTTTCAACACGCACTGTCGTTCAATCATTTAGGTGACGATCAAGATTTCTTCTTGGCCCTTCTTGAATTGAAAACTGATCACAGAATTGATACTCAGAGACTCTCAAATATGCATTTCAATCCCCTCATTTATAACATCCAATTTGGTGGTAATTCGGACATTGATCCTGATGCAAACTTTTACTCCAACACACAGAATTACTCTTCTGACTACTTGTTTTGTGATCAGTTTAACGAAATGTATAACAAAGATATTAACCAAAGCAACTTCTCTACCTTTCATTTGAATGCAAGAAGCTTCTACAAAAATGTTGATGCCATTGGTGACTATCTTGCTCTTTTGAACTTTGAATTTTCTATCCTTGGTTTTACTGAAACTTGGCTGCATAAGGATAGTCCACCATACGAACTTAAAGGTTACAGTTTTCTTGGTAAAGATAGAGCAATCAAAAGAGGTGGAGGAGTTGCTTTGTATGTACATAATTCCCTTAATTTTAAAAAGAGGGATGATTTATCCCTAAACAGCGATATCTGTGAGTCACTTTTCATCGAAATATATCTTCCCCAGGGCGTAACAATATCATTGTAGGAGTGTTATACAGGCCACCTACGGTCCACCCCGTTGGTTTTATTGAATCTTTTGATGACCTTCTACATTTAATCAATCAGGAAAACAAGCTCACGTTTTTCATGGGTGATTTCAACATAGATCTCCTTCAATATGAATCGCATCAAGCCACTCTGGACTTTGTAGTTCACTCAGGACTTTGTAGTTTGTTCAGCAATTACCAACTTCCATTATTAAACAAACCCACCCGCATCACAGAAACCAGTGCTACTCTTATTGATAACATTATTTCGAATAACACTGATTGCAATATCTCAAGTGGAATCTTGTTTGCTGACATCACTGATCATTTGCCAGTTTTTCAAATATCCACATTCAGTGCTCATAAAACTCCACTGAGATCCGAACAGTATGTGAGAATGGAAATCAATGCTTGTAATATTGCCTCATTTTCGAATGAACTTAGCAAGGTTAACTGGAACTATGTGCTATCCAACGAGGACCCTAATGGGGCCTTTGATATGTTCCACTTAATGTTTTCCAAACTTTATGATAAGTGTTTTCCTGCCAAGAAAGTTAAAGCTAATGTTGTTCGTAAAAAAAGTGTTGGATGACTGCTGGTTTGATTAAATCTGTCAAATATAAGCATAGATTGTATATTAAAAAAATGCTTAATCACCCTTCAGCGTCTAATAAAAGTAAGTTTATCCTTTATCGCAATCAACTTAATATTTTAATCAAGAAATGTAAAATTGATTACTACACTGACAAATTTAATGATGCCAAGAACAATGTTAAGAAGACCTGGAGTATTATCAAAACAATTCTTAACAAAAACGCTTCTACCAATACGATGTTTAAGAAGATTAACCACAATGGAAGGCTGATTACCAACCCTGACAAAATCGCTACTGCGTTTAACAACTACTTCACTAGCATTGGCCCTTCTCTGAGCAGCCTAATACCTCAGCCCAACGTAGCCTTTGATCATTATCTTAAGGGCAGTTATACTGATTCAATGTACCTGTATCCGACTTACTAAAAGGAAATCTGTGACATTGTTAATTCTTTGAAGAATGGTAAGAGCTCAGGATACGATGACATCAGTCCAGATGTGCTAAAATCTGTTATTGGGCATGTCAGCCTTCCATTGTGTCATGTCTTTAACTTAACTCTTTCCAGAGGTATCTTTCCTGACAAGCTCAAAATAGCTAGGGTGACTCCCATCTATAAGAGTGGTGATCATTGTGAACTGGTTAATTATAGACCCATCTCCGTTTTGTCAGTTTTCTCTAAAATACTCGAAAAGAACCAGTGCCTTTTAAAATAAATTCAACATTTATATTCAATGGTTAATATGGGTTTAGAAGTAACCACTCTACTGACATGGCCCTCATTGATATGATCAACAAAATCACTAAAGGTTTTGAGAATAATTCTATTTCTGTAGGAATATTTCTAGACCTCTCTAAAGCCTTTGACACGATTAATCATAGCATTCTTTTACATAAATTAAGTTATTATGGTATAAGGGGTACTCCGTTAAACTGGTTTACAAGTTATCTCTCCAACAGAAGTCAGTATACTCGAATTGGTTGTTCTAGCTCTGCTACCAACACTGTTACTTGTGGAGTACCCCAAGGATCCCTTCTCGGCCCGTTGTTGTTTTCTTTGTATATTAATGATATTTGTTATTCATCTACTTCTTTATCTTTTATCTTATTTGCTGATGACAAGTGACCAATGTTTTTTATTCTGGTGACAATGCTACTCTGGTTTCTATTATTAATACCATCAACATCGAATTGGGTAATGTTGCTACCTGGCTCCAAGCCAACAGACTGTCTCTTAACTTGAACAAATGTAATTTTATGATTTTTCGTAAAAGGTTCAATATTTCTTCCCCCTCTAACTGTCAAGTTAAGATTAATACTGTTCCTATTAAGCAGGTGTCACATACCAAATTTCTTTGTGTTTATATTGATAATAGTCTTACTTGGAAATTTCATATAAAAGAGATTGAAAACAAAGTGTCTAAAAGTATTGGTATCATAAGTAGGCTTAAATTTATTCTCCCATGTAATATTTTACGTACTTTGTATTGTTCACTGATTCTTCCGCATTTGTCTTATTGTAACATTGTATGGGCAAATAACTTTCATTCTAGAGTTGACAAACTAGTGAAGTTACAAAAAAAAGCTGTCCGTATTATCTCCAAGGCTCAGTTTAGAGAACACACTAGACCGTTGTTTCGTAAACTTAATCTTCTTACTCTTACTAATATCAACAGCTTTCCAAAAAGATATTTTCATGTTCAAATTCTCCAATAATTTACTTCCTCCAACTTTGCATAATCTGTTTTAGTTAAATAGGTCTGTTCACAGTCACTCTACCCGGTCTTCTTCTAAAGTTCACATTCCACTTGTCAAAACCACTCTCTCTCAACATTTTGTAACGTTCTCTGGCCCTGTAAACTGGAATAGCCTTCCTCTATAACTTTCTGAATGTCAATCACTCGCTCTTTTTAACACAAACTCAAGTCATTTTTAATTCACCAGTCTCCTCAGTAAACCCTTTTTAACTTTATTTTCTACAGTCATTTTATTATTTTCATTAAGCTACTTTATTGTCTAATTACTTTTGTCAGTCTTAGTACACGTATGCACACTGTCATTGTTGTTTGTTGTGTGTGGTATTAATGATGCGTATGTTTTTGTGTGAAGCTGTTACTCTGTTTCTGTATACAGGCTGTTCCTTGACAAGCCCTGCTTTTTTGGAACGTGCCTCCACTTCAGTATTTTCCCACTGTACTTTTCTTGATGATGACATCATGTGGAAATAAATGTTACTTTGAATCGAATTGAATTGAACATTAATTTAACATTATATACAGACCTGTCGATTTTCAATAAAACGTTGTCACTTAGGCCGGCTTTTACTGTGTAATTTCATTTTTAAGGAACATTTTGAATACTATACGATCCCTGAATAAACACAAGTCTGCATTCCCTGGACTGATTATTTTCGATTGAACGGTAAAATAAAGACAGAAGATTATCCCTGAATTGATGTAAAATCATGCCGATTGGTCATTGTTAACAGCTGTCGATTGGAGGTGAAACATTTTTAACCAATCAGATTTAGTGTTAGAAAATGCGTTGAAACCTATGATAAAACCAGTGTAAGATAAGATCAATGCCTTGCTCAATGGGACCTTAATGGTCATCCAAGAAGTAACCGAATGTTTTATTAACGCATTTGTTACGTCTTGTTGTTAATAACTTTCTCCTGTTTGGATTACTCAATATTCAAACTAAAAGGCTCAACCGTCTTTAACATATCGCAGCACGTATCATCACCCGAAAAGGTCCACTGAACACATCACATCTATTCTCACACAGTTTCACTGGCTTTCTGTTGAGCAAACGATCATTTTTAAAATTCTTCTTCTCACCTTTCGATCCATCATTTACCCAGCTCTCCAAGCTTCTCAACCAAAACGGGAATGTATGCGTTCCAAAAAGAAACTCACTCTCTCTGAATAATCTACCAGCAGATCACGGGGAGAACATTTTTTGTCAGCTGCACCATCTCAATGTAATATTAAATTACCACTCACGTCCAAAACTTGTAGTACTCTCACATCATTCAAGACCCACCTCCCACTCTTTTTAATTGCTCTGATGTGACTATGTGCCTTGAGCATATATTTGTAGTGGATTTTGGAGTAATATAATGTAGGTCTCCATTAGCATTGCATTGAATACTTAGGAACCACCTTTTCTGTGTAAAAATTCAGTGATTAAGTAAGTTAAGACTAATTGCGGTGACACCATGTGTAATTCTCTATTGAGTAGTAATTAGTTCTGAAAGAACTGGAGGAACTGAAGAGTTGTAACCTCCAGTTCTTTTCAGAACTATTTACTAATAGAGAATTTCACATAGTATCACCGCAAATAGTCTTACTTATATCCTCTTCACCATGCAAAGAGACAAGTTTTACCTAAATTCAGTGATTACCGAATAATAATAATAATAATGTGTGGACTTATATAGCGCACGTATCCACCAACTAAGTGGTGCTCAAGGCGCATTATATTACCCCTGCTCATAAGGCTCATAAATCATTCCTGAAACCATCTCAGCTCCCTGGGGAGTATACAGCTCAATTGCTGCCATTACAGCGCATATAGGGCTAATCAACCAACTCTGCCCTCACAGGTACCCATTTAACCCCTGGGTGGAGAGAAGCAATTATGGTTAAGTGTCTTGCTCAAGGACTAAAGTGTCACGGCCGGGATTCGAACCCACATTCTGCTGCTAACACCAGAACTTGAGTCCAGTAAGCTAGACCGCTCGGCCACGACACTCTAAGCTTGAATCGGACCGGATTATCTCAATATCAATGATAACGTACCATTGAACATTGACCTTTTGGATCGATGCTGTGTATACACCCATCACAGCTTTTTTTCATCTGAATTTTCATTCAAATCGCTGTCAATTGTGCATACATGATTGAATTTCAACCATTTCAGTACGAGCTGTGTAGAACATGTCATTCTGTCATTTGCTTTTTGAATTTCTAAAATTCATGCAATACTTGTTGAGATATTAAAAAAAATATGAGGGGGAAGTTAGAAGTTGTGATGGGTGTATAGACAATGTAACAACCGATGTTTACATTAAAGGGAATCATTATTACATTGGTCATTACCAGATTATCAAATAAACGATTTTTTATCTAAACAATTTATTAGTGTAAAGCTTGTACACGTTTCAATCATCCAAAGGAATTATTTCCTTTAAAGTGCTAGCTTTCATCTTGTCAAATGTCAAATCCGCCATTTTGTTTGTAAAACAGACTTAAAAACTGTAACATATTTTCGTTGTTTTCTCACAAACGTGCACACGGTTTGTGATGAAACATTTTATAGTTTTATGATATATAATATCTCAAATTTAAACATCGTATCTTTGTTAGCCATATGATATGTAATATGACTCTAAGAGATAATGACCTAAGACATAGTTATAATTACAACATTAAACAATTTGCATTATTACCTTGTTATTATTATAACATTAAATAATAAAAAGGGATTTTGTTTTGATAAATGTCACTGATTAAAACAAAATTGTCAGCCACAGTTTGACATTTCTCCTCGAGATGAAAACATGTCTTGTGACACATCATCTATTAAAATAGGCTATTCTTTGACATAACCCTTCCTCATCATGTCACCAAGTTTACAATATTACCAAGTTCAAATGCCCGGTTTTTCATGATAAGACTACATATTTGTGAGGAAACGCTTACCAGTTATAACATTATAAATAGATTGTATGTATTTACGTTCATAAGACAGACGCAGAAAACCGATTACAATATAGACCAATAATAGAATTTTACATTGGAAACTCCATATTTCACATAGCAAGTAATTCTTGATTGTTAGAGAACATGAACAGTTATACATTCTATGACAGACAATAATGTATTGTTACACAATTTATTAATAGAAAGTGAAAGATTATTGTAACAAATTATTCACATGTGCTTAAATATCAATTGTTTGAACCAACTACACACAATCCCTTAAAAACATTCAAATAATAAACCCCATATCCCACAATATTTTAAAAGCTAGGTTTCAACTTAATAGGTTCAGGGGATACACAATTGTAAATCTTAAACTTATTTGGGAATTACCAACTTTGTTCTCTCTTTCTTACTATTTAATAAGCATCATGATTGTACAAACTCAAGTTCTATGAGAGCTGATATAGAACACAATGACAGTAGTTTTGCCAATAATAAACATAAAATTAAATCCACCTTTACAAGGGCCGAGATGTCACTGACCCAACTCTTAAAGAGTAGGTACGACATTGGTTATTACAAGATTATCATATTAACGAGGTGTTACCTCAAACCCTATAATTGGTGTTAAATTGGTAAAGAATCAATCATCATGAGAAATTATTCCAAGTTGAAGTGCTTTCATCTTCACGAAAACAGACATTGTTCTGTCGTAATCAAACACAAAATCAAAACTGATACATCTTTGCAAAAGGAATAATAAATACTTTTGCATGAATACTGTTTGTAATTATATATGTTTTACTTCGATGGCCGTTTCTGTACATGAGAAACTGTGAAAATAACTTTCTGACGCTCGACTACGAATTTAAAACTCAATTACTGGTGGGATTAATGCAATGAACTGCAGTGGCAACGACATTATTGTCTCGCATTTTATCTCAATACATCAATCTAGATTATTTTGGTGAAAGTTCTCGTGAAACACTCGGACACGTAGTCTTGCACCAGTATATTTATGAGAAATTTAGTTGCACTGCATAGTGTGCAGGTTCAGCCAGCGCGAGGTGAACACGTTCACAACACGTCCGGGCTCAAGACAAAACATTGCGTTCAACTTCCTTTCCTAAAGTTACCAGACTAGCGGTGATGAAAGAACAAAATTGTTTTCCCTAACCTCGATTGATGTGGATACACAGTGTCGGAAAGAGCTAATACAAGCAAATGATCAGTGTACTACAAGAGCATCAATTTCCATTTTGGTAGGGTTTCACGATAAACTGGCCAGCAAATTATATTTTGTTCAACCCAAAAGTGGATACTATAAGACCACATAACCCTGGAAAGCTTGATCAACAAAATGGCGGATAGCAGCAGTTTTCGGGTATAACTGTTTGATTGACAAGCCAAGTAGGTGTAATACAAGTGTAATACAAGATGTTAATTATTTCGTCTCGTACGGTTTCCCTCATTCATCACTTATCTCACTGATGCACAACATATGACTTACCATACTTTGATGGATAAGTTATGATGATCTGGTGGAAAATATGAGTTGACTTGAACGATAGGTGTATTTTATAGTACGCTTGAAGTTTGCAATGTATTCGTGGGGATAATCGGCAACGAACTCATGTATGCACACGTGTGGATTTTGTCAGCATCTTAACCACAGGAATAATTTTTAAAAAATATTTCGAAAGCATCATTTTTCACACTTTGCTACCAACCCCAGAGCAATCCTAGCTTCAAATGGAGTTTACGTATTGAACAAATCATAAAGTTCACATAACAGCACTGAGTATAATGAAGACACACCACAGCATAATGTACGGTACATAATACGCGACGTTGTACCAATAAGTTACAACAAATCCATGAACTTGATGGCACCAACAGGCATCCGTAGATGATCCGCGAGGGCATCCACTGATTGTTATGAACCATGACGCCAATGAATCGCGGATAGAATTTAGGTTTTCCAAGTGTATGAAACACACAAGATTACTATACACATGACATATGAATACATAGAAACAGTTGTTGCGTTCCCGTTAAATGTACCTTGCCGTTTAGTTACGTTTAGTTATAGACATGTCACTACACGTGGATTCGAGTTAGAAAACTGTTGTGGATACTTTAGAGAACGGTAAGATTGAAAAATAAGACTTAATATAGAAAAGGAGTAATGACATTAGTAATGTGCGTCGATAACTACTTCGAATGGGGGGGCATTCAGGCAGTGTCGGATCTGGGATTTCACAAAATGGAGTCACACCCTGGGGTACACAGCATCACCATGCTTTTGTGGGTAAAACAAGTTTCGAGTTTATAAAATTTATTGCAGTAGAAAATAATAATAAACAATATTTTATGATGATTATTTTTTTTAATCCAGCTCGAACCGAGCTTCAGGGGCTCAGGGTGCGCATGTTCTCGTTATTACAAGCAAAACTGTGAGGTCATTAAGATGACCGGTATAAGTTTTTTTTACTGCGATGTTGGTAATTCTGTAGAAAAAAACAAAGATTGTGACCCCCCAGAAACTAAAAAGGGTTAATTTGTCAGAAATTACTGGTTAAAACGGGCTTTACAACATCAACATCTAGTAAAACCATATTTATCCCAGTAAATTGTATTTCAGTTATTTAGTACTGGGTCTTTCCACACGAATGGGTACATATGATAACTATTGGAGTAACATGGGAGGGTCAAATAAAGCCAACTATTTTGTCCTAATCTATTCCTGAACATTCCTTAGCATTTAATGATTGTGCATACCAAATAATAATAAAAATATTATTGGTACTTCAGGAATTGTAGGATCATCTTTCTTTAAGACATTATGTTTGTAAGATGGACAGACATTTTGTTTTAATATTGACAGGAACGTGATAATAGAATTAAATACTGAAATGCTTTTTCATTTACATCCCTAACCCCTTTTGAATTGTTATGAGCCAAAACTAAGACATCTTCTGGGTATTTTAGAAATTAGCATATGAAATATACCATGTGTGTAATGTGAACAGACAATTTATGACAAATTTTGAAAATGATCCCTTGTTATTTGTTTAATACAAGGAGGATTGTCTTGATTTTTTCAGGTAACAATCTTTGGGGGAATAGCATTGTAATTGGACAACATGTGGGTGAATACATCTGTTTTATTAGTACTTCTAGTCAATTTCTGATTAAATATCTGTCCACGTTAGAAACATAATATCTTAAAGAACACCCCTTGTAATTACTTAAATATTAACAGTTTTTGTGTAAAAACAAACGATGTTTCGAATCCTGTATAACAGTGCACGAAAGCGCATTATTTTGATGAAAATTGCCACATTTCTCGTATAAAATATTAAAATATTATTGTAACACCCCCTTGTACATACCTTCTGGTAGACTTAATTTTGGCGACGACAAATCCGCCATAGTTACCGCCCAGCCCAATTAATTTAAAAATAGCCACATTTCTCGTCTAAAATATTAAAATATTATTGTAACACCCCCTTGTACATACCTTCTGGTAGACTTAATTTTGGCGACGACAAATTCTGCCATTAGTTACTGCCTAGCCCAATTAATTTAAATATTAACAGTTTTTGTGTAAAAACAAACGATGTTTCGAATCCTGTACAAATAGTGCACGAAAGCGCATTATTTTGATGAAAAATTGCCACATTTCTCGTCTAAAATGTTAAAATATTTTTATAACATCCTCTAGAATATACCTTCTGGTAGACTTAATTTTGGCGACGACAAATTCTGCCATTAGTTACTGCCTAGCCCAATTAATTTAAATATTAACAGTTTTTGTGTAAAAACAAACGATGTTTCGAATCCTGTACAAATAGTGCACGAAAGCGCATTATTTTGATGAAAAATTGCCACATTTCTCGTCTAAAATGTTAAAATATTTTTATAACATCCTCTAGAATATACCTTCTGGTAGACTTAATTTTGGCGACGACAAATTCTGCCATTAGTTACTGTCTAGCCCAATATTTAAATTAAGTCTACCAGAAGGTATATTCTAGAGGATGTTATAAAAATATTTTAACATTTTAGACGAGAAATGTGGCAATTTTTCATCAAAATAATGCGCTTTCGTGCACTATTTGTACAGGATTCGAAACATCGTTTGTTTTTACACAAAAACTGTTTATATTTAAATTAATTGGGCTAGGCAGTAACTAATGGCAGAATTTGTCGTTGCCAAAATTAAGTCTACCAGAAGGTATGTACAAGGTGGTGTTATAAAAATATTTTAATATTTTAGACGAGAAATGTGGCAATTTTTCATTAATAAAATGCGGTTTCGTTCACTATTTGTACAGGATTCGAAACATTTTTCACCAAAAACTGTCAATATTTAAATTAATTGGGCTAGGCAGTAACTAATGGCAGATTTTGTCGTCGCCAAAATTAAGTCTACCAGAAGGTATATTCTAGAGGATGTTATAAAAATATTTTAACATTTTAGACGAGAAATGTGGCAATTTTTATACAGAAATACGCTTTCGTACACTATTCGTACAGGATTCAAAACATCATTACCGAAAACTGTTAATATTTAAATTAATTGGGCTAGGCTGTAACTAATGGCAGAATTTGTCGTCGCCAAAAATAAGTCTACCAGAAGGTATGTACAAGGGGGTGTTACAATAATATTTTAATATTTTACACGAGAAATGTGGCAATTTTTATAGAGAAATACGCTTTCGTGCACCATTTTTGTAGGATTCGAAACATCATTTTTTTAACGCAAAAACTGTTAATGTTTAAATTAATTGGGCTAGGCAGTAACTAATGGCAGAATTTGTCGTCGCCAAAATTAAAGTCTACCAGCAGGTATGTACAAGGGGGTGTTATAAAAATATTTTAATATTTTACACGAGAAATGTGGCAATTTCTCATTAAAAAATGCGCTTTCTTGCACTATTTGTGTAGTATTTGAAACATTTTTTACCAAAAACTGTTAATTTTTAAATTAATTGGGCTAGGCAGTAACTAATGGCAGAATTTGTCGTCGCCAAAATTAAGTCTACCAGAAGGTATGTACAAGGGGGTGTTACAATAATATTTTAATATTTTAGACGAGAAATGTGGCAATTTTTCATCACGAAATACGCTTTCTTGCACTATTTGTTTAGGATTTGAATTTTTTTTAACCAAAAACTGTTAATTTTTAAATTAATTGGGCTAGGTAGTAACTAATGGCAGAATTTGTCGTCGCCAAAATTACGTCTACCAGAAGGTATGTACAAGGGGGTGTTATAAAAATATTTTAATATTTTACACGAGAAATGTGGCAATTTCTCATCAAAAAATGCGCTTTCTTGCACTATTTGTACATGATTCGAAACATCTTTTGTTTTTACGCAAAAACTGTTAATATTTAAATTAATTGGCTAGGCAGTAATTAATGACAGAATTTGTCGTCGCCAAAATTAAGTCTATCAGAAGGTATGTACAAGGGGGTGTTATAAAAATATTTTAATATTTTACACGAGAAATGTGGCAATTTATCATCAAAAAATGCGCTTTCTTGCACTATTTGTGTAGGATTTGAATCATTTTTTTAACCAAAAACTGTTAATTTTTAAATTAATTGGGCTAGGTAGTAACTAATGGCAGAATTTGTCGTCGCCAAAACTAAGTCTACCAGAAGTTATGTACCAGGGGGTGTTATAAAAATATTTTAATATTTTACACGAGAAATGTGGCAATTTCTCATCAAAAAATGCGCTTTCTTGCACTATTTGTACATGATTCGAAACATCTTTTGTTTTTACGCAAAAACTGTTAATATTTAAATTAATTGGCTAGGCAGTAATTAATGACAGAATTTGTCGTCGCCAAAATTAAGTCTATCAGAAGGTATGTACAAGGGGGTGTTATAAAAATATTTTTAATATTTTACACGAGAAATGTGGCAATTTATCATCAAAAATGCGCTTTCTTGCACTATTTGTGTAGGATTTGAATCATTTTTTAACCAAAAACTGTTAATTTTAAATTAATTGGGCTAGGTAGTAACTAATGGCAGAATTTGTCGTCGCCAAAACTAAGTCTACCAGAAGGTATGTACCAGGGGGTGTTATAAAAATATTTTAATATTTTACACGAGAAATGTGGCAATTTCTCATCAAAAAATGCGCTTTCTTGCACTATTTGTACATGATTCGAAACATCTTTTGTTTTTACGCAAAACTGTTAATATTTAAATTAATTGGCTAGGCAGTAATTAATGACAGAATTTGTCGTCGCCAAAATTAAGTCTACCAGAAGGTATTTACGAAGGCGTATTATAAAAATATTTTAATACTTTAGACGAGAAATGTGGCAAGTTTTCATAAAAATAATTCGCTTTCGTGCACTATTCGTGTAGGATTCGAAACATCATTTTGTTTTACCCAAAACTGTTAATATTTAAATTAATTGGGCTTAGCAGTAATAGCAGAATTTGTCGTTGCCAAAATTAAGTCTACTAGAAAGTATGTACAAGGGGGTGTTACAAAAATATTAAAAAATTTTGGACGAGGGAAAATGGCAAATAATTGGTCAAAAATGTGTTGGTGTACAAAACTGTTATACCAAATAAGGGGGAAATGTTACAATTTAAAAACTACAACAACAAAATCATTCGAAAACGTCCTTCTGTGCACTACTTATAATATACCAAGAAACTGTTGGCATTAATTAATGGGACAGTCTTAAAAAAAAAAAACACTGAAAATGGTTTATGTTTCTCATTAGTTTGTCCGTTCTGGACCACCGTAATGAAATACAGCCAAAATGTAATTTTCGTGCCAACACGAAAATCGTGCTGGCCGGAATTCAGGCCCGATTTTCGTGCTAACATCAGTCTGGTAATGAGAAGCACACAGGCTACTGCTTCACAGAACACATATCAATCCATGCAAACACTTGTCGCGTTCACGAATAATTATACCTCCGTTTGGTTACCGTTTCTTCTTGTCAATATTATAGCCTATACATGTATAGGCCTATCACGACTTGGTGGATATGAGTTAGAACACTGTTGTGGATATTTAGAGAAGAATTCTTAATGGTAAGTATGATGTATATGAGAGAAAGGCTCGTGAATACATGAACTGCAAACATATACTATTACTATGCCCTCCGCTATGGGAGTTATGATATTAGTATAGCATACACAGGAAAGACAACGTGACAAAATAATAGGCCTAGGGCCTACTACCAATTAGTTCCATTCAATCGTTCCTAACATAAATGTTACTACGTATGATAATGACGTCTTTCAGTGGCAGATCTAGGCCATTTGTAAAGAGAGGGGGTACAAACCTTAATTTGGGCCTCATATTTAGGAAACTTGGGAAAAATTGGTAAATGGTTTAGTTAGTATTGTCTACCTGGAGTGAGGCATGAGGCGGGGTATGATGGTCCCCTTGATCTCCCATGACAAATCTCCTGAATCCTGCAACCGATCCCACTTTTTTAGTTGTTGCCTTTTCTTACTTTCCCTCAGGGTCCATCTGATCTTAATTACCAAGGGGGAAACCTAGGTTGCAGTTTCAACCATTTATTGGCCCCTACACACAATCGGTATTCTCGAAAAACAAACAAACACTGATACAGGTCTAATGTAACATACTTGGTGTAAAGTTGACGATAGTACAAAACCTATAGCTCTCTTGACATTTTCTATCTGAGGTGCAAGTATGTGCAATACATTTTTTTTTCAAATTAAATTTAGTCATTAATTCCCAACTTTCTGAATATTCTGACTGCACGTTCACTATATTCTCGTTAACAAGACAATGAAATATGATGAATCTTTCACATTTGTTTATTTGTATATGTCTCTTGATTTACATGAAGTAATGATGCATTTAATGATATGTTTACTATGATATGTGTGCTGATATGTGTGCTGTCACCGCCATTGTTGGTAATGTTGTTCAGAAAACTTGATCAGTGACGATTTTTACCTCAACTTTTAAGAGTAAATACAGACATAATCGCATCATAGTACTATTTATGTTGTAAATTCATATATTGGGCAATATACTTTCATAAATCATAACAACAAATCATGAAAATGGCAAAACAAAAGGTCAGATTTTGCAGTTTGCAACTAGTATTTACAAATTAATATAAAGTGGAAAGTCAATGGACCTGTTCAAAATAAACGGTTGCAATCCTTGATACTCCCACATCTTTGATTTGGGTATGAGAGGGGTTCTACAAATAGTTAAGAAAAGTCAGACAATTTGAACATGATCGGTCGAAGCGTTCTGGGGATATAAAAAATATCATCAATCATGCGCGCCCATTGTGCACCTCCATCCCAGACCTGCTTGGGTTAATTCTATCATATAAAATACTGGCTTTTAGACTCTTAGTAAATTTTAACTTCCGCTATTCAGTATGAAAGCACATACAACAGTAAAATACAGCATTTTGGATCTGCAAAACATAGTTTGAGGATAAACATGAAAGTGACCCACAACGATACATTATGATAAGTCAATAATGATCGCCAATTCTGGAAAATGCCATATCTCAGTGTTAATCCTTGTACATGTTTATTGTTGATTTTAAGCATCTTACTAAATTTCCAAATATTCCAATACAAAATCGGTTAAATTCGGCAGATTGGTTCTTCACATTTAATTTGTTTATTTTCATATACAACTTAACATTTTACTTATTTTTGTATAACAGGTTAGCCTAGTGGTTATTAAGCGACATGGCTGAAGCAGCACCCATATCTGAGCAGACGTGCAAGATTAGTCATATACACATTGAATGCCCAATCTGCTGCACTCGTTTTACCGATCCGAAAATTTTGGATTGTCTTCACTGCTACTGCTTGAATTGCCTTGAAGAACTTGTTGAAAAACAGGATCCGAAGACAGATAATATTGTATGCCCAGTTTGCAGGCAGGAGACAGCAGTTCCAGATAAAGGTTTGTCAAGTCTAGCAAACTGCTTTTTCTTGAGTTCTCTTGTCGATGAGGTCAACAGACAGGAGCAGTGCCAAGGAGATACAGCATTGCCTGTAACTACTTGTGAAGGATGTGACGAAGGAGTGGAAGCCATCTCACAGTGTCTAGAATGCAACGCAAAATTCTGTCAAGCATGCCTAGAAGCACATAGGCGATTAAAATTTACCAAAACTCATCGAATTGTCACAGCATCCGAATTAGCCCCGTCAAAAGATAGCTCTCCAAAAGATACCAGAAAAACTGAATCTCAAACATGCAGGAAGCACACAAACCAGGAATTGTGTTTTTATTGTGACACGTGTCAGGTGCTGGCCTGCGGGAAATGTGTCGCGTTTGATCACCGGACAGCAGAACACGAGTTAAGTGAAATCGCTGATTGTGTTCAACCATACCGTAAAGACGTTGAAGAGATTTGCCAAAAGTTTGAAGAGAGCAAACAACAATTTAAAGCCGTCACTGACTCGGTAGAGCATTCAAGAAACAGATTGCGTTTGATGGTGGCCCGAGCTTGTCATGATATTTCGGCTAAGGAGGAAGAGGAGATTGCTAAAATCAAAAAAAAATCTCGACTCCTTCAAGATAAAGTCAAACAGATCAGTCAAGAAAGAGGTGCTATATATGAGAAAGTACTGAACAACAACCGTGACAAGATGAACCGAGCAGAGCAAATCATAGCTTCAATCAATGATTTAATGCAACAAGCTGACGATTTCGAGCTATTTGACCTCAAGCCAAAGGTTATGCATAACTTAGAATTCCACAAGGATCTTCAGTTTGAATCGGTGCAGCATAGCCAGTCATTCGTCGGGTTCAAATGTTATGATGTCGTTCATGATGCAGATCTGGGTGAAATACTACATGAAGAGAAATGGCAGCTGAAGACAGAGTTTGGCGAGGAAGGAGAGGGTGACCGAGTATTCAAGCTTGCCTGGGTGTTGCTTGTTTCAGCAATGGAGACATTGTCGTAGCAGATTCAGAAAGCAAGCGATTATCAACGTTCACCTCAACTGGATGTTATAAAACTACAGACGTTCAACGTGAGACAGAGGAAGGTAAACTGAAATCACCGTGGGGTGTTGCAGTGACCAGTGATGACATGCTTCTGGTTACTGATGGACAGAATGTGAAGGTGTATGACAATAATCTGGAATTTATTCGTCAGTTCAGACCCTCACAAGATGACACAGAGGGACATTCAAAGAGTGCACTGTGTGGTATTGCTGTAGACAATAATAATCGGGTAGCAGTTGCTGACAGTGGAAGAAATGTGTTATGTCTCCATCATCAGGATGGATCTTTGATTACATCTATATCACATGACATGATTCGTGATTTCACGCGTTTGGCTATAAGCAGCAATAAGCATATGATCTTTACTCATTACGAGGATAGGAAATGTATTTGTGTGGATTTAATGGGTAATGAAGTGTTTAATATCAGCACTTCCATCGACGGGAAACCAGTGAAACCCACCGGTGTGGTGCTGCGACGATGCTGGAGACATCTATGTTTCTGTTCATTACGATTCTCGAGGAGATTGTGATATACATCATTATGATCCAGAAGGAGTACACATCGGCCGTGTAGCTCATAGATTGTATAATTCTTTAGGCATGACATTTAGTCCTACCGGTGACCTTGTGGTTGCTGATAGACACTCCGTCAAGATCTTTCAGCGGGTATGAGCTTGTGACCTGGGGTCCAATCGTTAGACTTGAAATTCAGCTGCTTGTTAATTTACAGTCAGACTGGTACACGGCAAACACTTAAACTTGAAAGTTATATTTTAAAAAAAATCATCTGTACAGATGTCAACATTTGGTGGTATAGATATAGGCTATGTTTAATGGAAATACATTAAACTCAGTTTTTGCTATCATTAATTTTAAGATCTGAACAACATCTCAACAAAATCATCATTGAGCACATTAGCATACCGGCTCATCTTTTATATCCCGTCTTCTAAATTTATGAACGACACTAATATGACACTTTGTAAACTACATCTCCAATGTCACAAAGTCCGCATACCTTCATGAATAAGAATTACTTGACGGAATTTAAACCACAAACGTCACGCACGGCAGAATATTGCCAAGACGACAGCAAAATCATTCCATTTTCAGTTATGCTATAATAATCGTTTTTGCTTTATATTGGAGACAATTTATCCTTCTTTATGGTGTAACATTCATTTAAAAACATTATATACACAGACCTGTCGATTTTCAATAAAACGTTGTCACTTAGGCCGGCTTTATTTACTGTGTAATTTCATTTTTAAGGAACATTTTGAATACTACACGATCCCTGAATAAACACAAGTCTGCATTCCGTGGACTGATTATTTTCGTTTGAACGGTAAAATAAAGACAGAAGAATATCCCTGAATTGATGTAAAATTCATGCCGATTGGTCATTGTTAATAACTGTCGATTGGAGGTGAAACATTTTTAACCAATCAGATCTATAGTGTTAGAATCCTATGGTAAAACCAGTGTAAGATAAGATCAATGCCTTGCTAAATGGGAACTTAATGGTCAATGTACGGTACAGCAATTTGGTTTATTAAGTTCCAAAAAAGGGCCCAAGAAATTTAAAGGCTCCCTCACGTCGGACTTATCCGGAAATATGTTATCCAAGAAGCAATCGAATGTTTTATTAACGCATTTGTTACGTCTTGTTATTAATCACTTTCTCCTGTTTGGATTACTCAATATTCAAACTAAAAGGCTCAACCGTCTTTAACATATTGCAGCACGTATCATCACCCGAAAAGGTCCACTGAACACATCACATCTATTCTCACACAGTTTCACTGGCTTTCTGTCGAGCAAACGACCATTTTTAAAATTCTTCTTCTTACCTTTCGATCCATCATTTACCCAGCGCCTCCAAATCTCTCCAAGCTTCTCAACCAAAACGGGAATGTATGCGTTCCAAAAACAAACTCACTCTCTCTGAATAATCTACAAGCAGATCATGGGGAGATTTTTTTTTCGTCAGCTGCACCATCTCAATGTAATATTAAATTACCACTCACATCCAAAACTTGTACTTCTCTCACATCATTCAAGACCCACCTCCCACTCTTTTTAATTGCTCTGATGTGACTGTGTGCCTTGAGCATATATTTGTAGTGGATTTTGGAGTAATATACCATAGGTCTCCATCAGCATTGCATTGAATACTTAGGGACCACCTTTTCTGTGTACAAATTCAGTGATTAAGTAAGTAAGACTAATTGCGGTGACACCATGTGAAATTCTCTATTGAGTAGTAATTAGTTCTGAAAAGAACTGGAGGAGTAATTAAGACATTCCAATGCATGAGTTCCCTTTGTCGAATGATAAAGGGGGGATTTTCAATGTGGGGTTTAGTAGTATGTTAGATAGGGTTGCTAGGACAAGTACCCCAAAAATGATTTTTTTTTAGGGGAAGTACCTCTAAAAATGATTTTAATATCGTTAAATGAGAAAAAAAATGGGATGGATGAAGTAGGTGCGCTGACTCTGACTCTGATGAGAAGCACGCTTTGCGTGACGTCATCAAATTTTTTGATGACGTCACAAAAGAGTTTTTAAGATTACAAAATATTAGCTGGGTAGTAGTAGGGGTATGTATTACAAATAAAATTAATATAAAAACTTGAACTTAAAAAATGAGAAAAAACAAAAAAATATTATGTAGATATATAGTAAAGATGAGTATGAATACTACTTTGAAACAAAAACAAGTAATTCCTTGCGAATGGCTTTTAGTCGGGAAAACGGACAAGTGTTGTATACTTAGCTCACCTAATACAGCATATTGTGGCTTACATAAATGGAAACTTAAATGTGGGAAAAGTTTACCCGTTGCGTGTTGTAGATGTAAAAAAGGTACAAAATCAACGATAGGTTTATGCACAAAATGCGCAAAGATATTAAATGTTATAAGTTACAAGCGCGCAAGAGGAAAAGCTATACGCTCGTTTAATAGCGTGATGATCGAGTTGCTAGAGACAACAAAACGTTTTTAGAAATTAAAAAACTTGTTTTAAGATTAACTAAAAAAGTAAGTTTAAAAACTGAGAAAAAAAATGAGAAAAAACAAAACAAATATTATCTTGCTTAGTAAAGAGGAGATGGAAGAAGAAAGAAAATATTTATCGAAATGGACATTATCAGAATTAAAAATATTTGCACGAGAACACATAGGGCAAATAATTGTTACGAAAAATAGCAAGGGTAAAGTTGATAAACGATCTTATTACGAAGCTGTAAAAAATTATTTACGTCAACATAAACAAAAGCCATTGTATAAATTAAGTTTAGCTGAACTAAAAGAGCGTATAACGGTTGAAAATATTGAGCTACCAGAACGCGGCGCTGGTAAAAGAGCGCAGTTGTTAAAAAAAGACTACATAGCCGCTATTAAAAGGTTTCGCGGTTTAGAACCTGAGTTAGTTTTTGACGAACCACCAATTGACGGTGGTAGATATTTACGCGAACGAAGAATGGTCGTTCCGCTGAATCATAGCAAAGAAAAAGATTTAAACATTTTTTGGGAAGCGGTAAAACTAAAGATTATAGCCAATTTTGGTATAGATTTGCAAGAATTAGGGCCGTACAAGTTTATGATATATATACGTATTAGATTACGTAAAGAAAAATTAGACGGTACGATCGATTTTGCTGAACCAAGATTTCATAATAATAGGCAAATTGTTTTATTGAATTTGGATAACATTGAAAATATATTTAATAGTGTTTTTTCACAAATTCAAGAGTCTTTAGAAAAATGGACGTCTAACGGTTCTGGATGGGAGGTAGATCGTATCGTTGATATGAATATTACTTACGCGAGATATAAACCTTTAAAAGGCGGTTCTTATATCTCGCTATGTGACTATATAAAAAATAAAAAAGCGTGCATCAACGTAAAAACAAAGACGACGATTGTTTGAGATGGGCACTGCGTAGCGCTCTTTTACCCGTAAAAATTCATCCGGAAAGAACGTCCAATTATCCGACGATGCACCTACTCCGATTAATCAAATAAAAAAAAGTAGAGAAACAAAACAATATTGCGATAAACGTTTTGGTTGCGAATCAAAAACGATACTAGTTTACAAACTTAGCGATCAACCTGCGGAACTAAATCGTATAAATTTATTATTAATTAACAAAGAAGAAGAAGAAGGAACTAGATCTCACTACGTTTGGATAAAAGATGTAAATAAATTACTTTACGATCAAACAAAGTATAAAGTTAAAAACATTTTTGTTTGAGATGTTTACAGGGTTTTTCAACAGAAGCGTATCTCGAAAATCACGTAAAAATGTGCAAAGGAATTAACGACAGACCAACGACAGTCGTGATGCCGGAAAAGGGTAAAAACGATACGTTAAAGTTTATAAATGTTCATAAAAAGATGAAAGTTCCATTCGTAATATACGCCGACTTTGAATGTATTATTAAAAATGTTGACGATGTGAATAAGACTATTGTTATCAATATTAAAACTAATGTAATCTAAATTGTGCATGTTGATGTCAATTTTTGTGCCCACTTGTAACATTTTTTTAAGTAAAAAAAAATCGCTACTTTCAACTATAAAAGGATATGCATAATTATCATATGGTAATTCAATTGTTTTTGTACCAACAATTGTATTAATGTTTACACTGTTAATTTCTCGTTTTTTTTTTACCACACATTTCAACTACACAAGTTTCAATATAAAATCGTTCATTTGTTACGTAAATAATTATTGGAACTTTTCGTTTAATGTTACGAATCATTCTTTGTAAATGTTTCAAATTAACCATAAATTCAAATGGGTTTTCACATTTAAACTCAAAAAACTTTTCTCTATTTAATACTATATCAATTAGTATTCTTTCTGTTCGATCCATCGCACGATAATAAAATCCGTTTTCATCTACTTTAAAATAAGCCTTTGTCTCAATGCCTACTAAAATATCAATTAAAATTTTAAACGTATAACCCGATTTAATTTTTAAATAAAAATCATAGCTGTCTCGCGCTTTATCGATGATCGGTTTATAGTCTGAAATGTTTGACTCGTTTAATAAACTGTTTTGTTTTTTAACTGACGCGTCGTAATTTTCAAATTCTGTTTTATCAAATAACAAGATGCGCTGTTTAGGTGATTTTTTTTCAACTGGTGTTATTATTTTATATTTTCTTGTCTCTTTCATACTCATATTTATTATATATCTACATAATATTTTTCTCATTTTTTTAAGTTCAAGTTTTTATATTAATTTTATTTTTAATACATACCCCTACTACTACCCAGCTAATATTTTGTAATCTTAAAAACTCTTTTGTGACGTCATCAAACAATTTGATGACGTCACGCAAAGCGTGCTTATCATCAGAGTCAGAGCACCTACTTCATCCATCCCATTGTTTTTCTCATTTAACGATATTAAAATCATTTTTATAGGTACTTCCCCTAGCAACCCTATCTAACATACTACTGGTTTATATACCCCCTGATCTCGCCAGACATATTATTATTCATCAAACCATAGAGAAAGGATCCTTTCTGTATGATCAAACCTATTATGATTTGCATGCTCATTATAGGGGCGCGATGAAACGAGGTTACGTCAGAAATCATTTTTGGTGAAAGAACGAGTGGGCTGCAAACTGATGGCGTCATTATGTTAGAAAATATGCCTAGCCTTTCCCCACTTAGCATGCTTCGTCAGTGGCTTAGAAATGGGCTTCATAAAGGTTTTTCAATAATTAATTCAGCGGCAAATTCGAGTGGCATGGTAGTCTCGTGGTTAGAACGATCGCCTTTCATATAGGTGGTACTATATGATTGACACCAGGTTTTGTCAATATTGTTATACACTGTTTTAATAATGTTTTATATTAATCTTGTTTAACTATAACAGAAGCACTTGTTTTTGGCTCTGCAGTTTTGTGCATTTAACTCTACTTGGATTGTCTTTAACCTTTGGATTTACATCCTATTATGTGAAATAGTTCATCAGGATACTCCTGGACAAATTTGGATGGAGAAGTTTCACAGTAAGACCAGCATTTATCGCGGTTTTTAACTGCAATTTGTTACATTTATATTTGCATTTACATTTGCTGCACTCATCAGTTTATCTTCAAGATACTTGATTATTCAACCATGATTGTGAGTCATAGCTTCTGCACAGCCTGGAATTAGCCTGGGATTTATCTTATTATGTAACAAAGCAAACACACTCAAGGATACCTATTCATCAGAACTGAAACTCTTGGAGAATAAACAATGGCCACTCAGCAGGGAGTGTTTCTTATTTTGCTGGCCTTTGTGGGCTCATCAATTTGTCTGTTCGACCTGGCAGATAATCCTACATGTACATGCTACGTATACTACTACCATCAGTGTAAACATATAGGTATCAGTGCACAATTTCATAGGCTTAAATACCTTGGAACTCGCATTGCCTACTATGGAGGCTCAATGGCATCTTTCCAAATTGATATTTTGGTATATGGAGATGTCCATGCTAACCCTGGCCCTACTGTAAACAGCGACGTCACCCTTGATAACAAGTTTGTCTATAATGCTGACCAATTTATCTCCCTTAATCCCTTCAGAAACTGCACCCTTCAATCACTGCCCCGGCTTAATAATGAAGTCTGGAGAACAATTAAGACCCTCGGAATAAGTGTTCGTCAAAATATGTTCATTCAAAAACCAGAGGAAAGCGAGGAGGTCGGCGTAAATTATGGCAAAAAGCGACAATTCCTTGCCTTCCAGTCCTACTAGCTCACCTTGTTCTATACCTGTTAACATTACTACAAACACTCGGACTCTCGGTATACACAGAGATCCCAGAACAGCTAACATATCTAACCTGGCAAAATTACATCGTGAAGAATTGGATAAACTTAACGTCAGCTCCTGGAATGCACACTTCTTAGTAACAAATCGGTTATCTTATGTGAACACATAATGGATAAGAATATTGATGTTATGTTCATTGTGGAGACATGGCTGTTCAGCAATGATCCCGTCATTATATCTGAATGTACACCTCCTGGATTTACGTTTGTTAATGTTCCCCGTAACGGAGATTGCCATGGTGGTGTTGCAGTAATTTTCAGAACAGCTCTAAATCTCTCACTCGCCAAAATCAGCATTTCGCCTACCACCTTTGAATATGCATACATAACCGACCCTTTTAAACGTGTTTTCTTCGTCGTCGTACCGCCCGCCTCCTCACCCAAGAACCATCTGAAAACTTCAGATTTCCTAAACGAATTTGACGATCTCCTAGATGTAGTGTCACCCTACCCAGTAAGCTGTTACTTCGGCGATTTTAACATTCACGTTGATACGCCGTTGAAATCAGACACATCGCATTTCCTGACATCTCTCAATGATGCTGGTCTACACCAACACATAACTGAACCTACACAAAACACGGCCATACACTCGATCTTCTCATCTCAAACCCGGATGACTCACTTGTTCTCGACAGTGAAGTTTTTGAACATTTTGAACTCAGATCATTTCGTAGTAAACTGTACCATTAGGTTTTCTAAACCAGTCAACACCGCGTTGATCACTTCTAACCCAGGGATTATCGTAACATTGATCATCAAGCTTTTGCTAGAGACCTCAAACTTTCTTTCAATTGTTTTCCTATGAGTGCCTCTCTTGATGACCAAGTAAAATTTTATAATTCTAATGTAATTTATGTATTGAACAATCACTGTCCACTTACGCAACGTAAACATAAGTTTAAACCTCAACCCGTTTGGTATACTATTGATATACATCTTGCTAGGCGCAATCGACGCAAACTTGAAAGAAAATGGAAGAAAAGTAATAACCCACATGATCATAATCTTTATCTGGATGAAGTTCACCGATTTTCGAAAATTGTACATTCTGTTAAATCTAAGTATTACACTGAGCAGCTATCCACTGCCAATACTAAAATTGTTTTCAAAACTTTAAATACTCTGCTCAACTGAAAGGTTTCACCACTTCATGTACCATTTCATTTAAAAATCTTTCCAAAAAGTTTAGTAATTACTTTGAAGACAAAATTGTCAAAAATCCGGAACACAATTAACTCATCCCAGACAGATTACACCCCACCTCCCCATAATGCAATTGCTCCTGAAATAAGTGAATTTAGAACAATTAACGAAGCTGAAATTTCGAAAATAATTAAGAAATCTCCTAATAAATCCTGCACGTTGGATCCTCTCCCACTTGGCTCGTTAAACACAACTTGACCACACTCCTGCCCATATTTACTTCTATAGCTAACATGTCATTGTCCACAGGACCTTCCCCACAGTACTCAAGGATGCGGTGGTTACCCCATTGTTGAAGAAGCCCACCCTGGATAAGGATATCTTAAAGAATTACAGGCTGTTTCCAATACTGCTTTTCTTTCTAAATTAATTGAGAGAAAGCTGCTTTGTTGCAAATATCAGATTATATCGGTAGTAATGACTTGTATTGTAAGGTCCAACTGCTTACAGACCCAATCACAGCGGAGACAGCCTGTTGAAAGTCAAGAGTGACATCATCCAAGCTTTTGACAATCGGCAGGCTGTTTTCGTGGTGTTGTTGGATCTGTCTGCTGCTGACACAATTGATTATGATGTTTTGTTACATAGATTATCACATGTATTTGGTTTCAAGAATAACGTTATTTGCCTGTTCAAACTTACCTAATAATCGAACATGTAGAGTTAGGATCGCCAATGAATTTTCTGATCCTAAGGTTCTTCTTCACGGTTTGCCCAAGGCTCATGTGTCGGACCTCAGATGTTCCTTCTTTATACTCAACCTATGTATGATATCATCACACGCTACCCTGGTATCAAAGCCCATTTTATGCAGATGACACTCAGTTATACATTAATGTTGATCCCCGAATACCTGGTGAATCAGATCGCGCAATTCACTTATCTAAATGCATTTCGGAAATCAAATCATGGATGTCTAAAATATGCTACTCCTCAATGATGACAAACCTGAATTTTTATTGCTGCCAATCCCAAACATTTTGCATAAGCCAGATATCTCTTTACCATAGGTGAAAACTATTATCAAACCATCCAAAACTATAAGGAATCTTGGAGTAGAATTTGATAGTGCAATGAACATGTCCCATCATGTATCATCAATTGTGTCTGTTAATTTTCATCTTCGTACTTATCACGTATCAGAATGTTCATTGATGATAACACATGCCACCATGCAGTCCGTGCTTTAGTAACTGCTCGACTTGACTACGCTAACTCACTTCTCATAGGTTCATCAGCCAAAGAAATTAAAAGACTTCAGCGACTTCAAAATAGGGCTGCTAAACTCATATTCAAGACAAAAGTTCGACCATGTATCTCCGCTCCTCCAACAGCTTCATTGGCTACCTGTACAAAACGTATCGATTTTAAAATTATGACTATTACTTTTAATTGTCTTTCTAATAATGCACCATTTATCTATGCAGCTTATCTCGCTATACCAACCTAATCGTAGTGGACTTCGCCTAGTTCTGACCAAAAGATGCTCTGTAAACCCTGCACTCATCTTTTGTTCTGCAAATAAGGGTTTCTTTTTTCTGCGCCAAATCTGTGGAACAATCTCCCATCAGATATTCGTCATACTAGTGAACTTCAGATGTTTAAAAGTAAACTTAAGACTCATTTATTTTAGCTTTGTTGTACATCTTATTTTATTCACTGTTAATTTTAGAATTACATCTCATTTTATTCACTGTTAATTTCAGAAATTATTAAGTTGATCCATTTTGTAAAGCGCTGTGATACCTTTCAGTCGTGTAAGAGCGCTATATATAAATGCTATTATTATTATTATTAAGCAATGCTGAAGCAAAAGCTTTCTGTATGTAGTAATTCACAGCTGTTAAGGTTTTTTAAAGGAAAATAAATAAGTCCAAAATTAATTTTTAGACTACGAATGCATGGTAAGTGCACAGTTGACGAGGTGCCGTATGCTGCAGAAAAATAAATCGCCGGGCACGCTGTTTGTCTTTGCGCTGCGCACTCGATCAAGATTTAATCCAATCGCTAATTCATGGTACTCTCTGTAAAAGAGAAAGCTATATGGCGGAACAAGTCTTTTTGGGAGTGTAAACCCACTCTGATTCGAGCAAATACAGTAAAAAGGCTACCAATTCACTCTTACACACTACCAATTTTACTTCCACTCCAAAATGACTTGTCCGCCATATAGCTTTTTTGAAAGAGTGGTTTCATTATTTTACATAAAGAGAGTAGTAGGCCTAATAACTACAAGCTTTCGTTATTTGCCGAAATCATGACCCTTTGTCGTAATGTGTGAAACACAAAGGGTACACGACACTTCAGCCATACATTCCATCAAATCTAGGAGGAAATCTTATTATGACGTCATTATGTTGATAACTTTCCCTAACTGAACTCAACTTTTTAGTCAAGGCCGCGCAGCAAACCCAGAATACCTCCTGAGACACAACATGAAAAAAGACCACACCGCGAGTGGCAATGTAGCGAGGCATTTACCAGTCCATTCTGTGATCTTATATTTCTCTCATGATTTGAGAAACTTCAAAAAACA
>CM055829.1:9320144-9373716 GCA_029582265.1 Zoroaster sp. YZ-2022 | reverse complement strand
TTAGGATTAGTCCAAAATTCGGCGTTTGTTAAAACAATAAACTTCAACAAGTCAAAACAACAAATTATTCTAACGGTAGCGTTATAACATACGTCAACAGGTGACTGTAGGCCCATGGATCTAATTCATAATGAAAATGTAATAAACACTTTTGTTGCCATTACTTTTGGGCGGTCTTTTATGGTCGTAATTTACTGATTACTGAAAAGTTTTATTAAAATGTGGTCAGCCTAAATTGTATGTGAATATCTTAATATTACACGTAAACTCAAACATTGTCCTTTCAGATGCTGTATAGACCGTGTATGAACTGTTAACATTTAAAGCCACTACCCATTATTGTATTCATACACGGTCTATATGCTGTATAGACCGTGTATGAGCTGGTAACATTTAAAGCCACTACCCATTATTGTATTCATACACGGTCTATATGCTGTATAGACCGTGTATGAACTAATATGTTAAAGCCACTACCCATTATTGTATTCATACACGGTCTATATGCTGTATAGACCGTGTATGAACTGGTAACATTTAAAGCCACTACCCCATTGTATTCATACACGGTCTATATGCTGTATAGACCGTGTTGTGAGCTGGCAACACTTATAGCCACTACCCATTATTGTATTCATACACGGTCTATATGCTGTATAGACCATGAACTAATAACATTTGTTAAAGCCACTACCCATTATTGTATTCATACACGGTCTATATGCTGTATAGACCGTGTATGAGCTAATATTGTTAAAGCCACTACCCATTATTGTATTCATACACGGTCTATATGCTGTATAGACCGTGTATCAGCTGGTAACATTTAAAAGCCATCACCATTATTGTATTCATACACGGTCTATATGCTGTATAGACCGTGTATGAAACTAATAACATTAAAGCCACTACCCATTATTAGATTCATACACGGTCTATATGCTGTATAGACCGTGTATGAACTATTAACATGTAAAGCCACTACCCATTATTAGTATTCATACACGGTCTATATGCTGTATAGACCGTGTATCAACTGCAACATTTAAAGCCACTACCATTATTGTATTCATACACGGTCTATGCTGTATAGACCGTGTATGAGCTAACATTTAAAGCCACTACCCATTATTGTATTCATACACGGTCTATATGCTGTATAGACCGTGTATGAACTGGTAACATTTAAAGCCACTATCCATTATTGTATTCATACACGGTCTATATGCTGTATATACCGTGTATGAACTAAACATTTAAAGCCACTATCCATTATTGTATTCATACACGGTCTATATGCTGTATAGACCGTGTATGATCTTGTAACATGTAAAGCCACTACCCATTATTGTATTCATACACGGTCTATATGCTGTATAGACCGTGTATGAGCTGTTAACATTTAAAGCCACTACCCATTATTGTATTCATACACGGTCTATATGCTGTATAGACCGTGTATGAACTGGTAAACTTTAAAGCCACTACCCATTATTGTATTCATACACGGTCTATATGCTGTATAGACCGTGAGCTGGCAACATTTAAAGCCACTACCCATTATTGTATTCATACACGGTCTATATGCTGTATAGACCGTGTATGAGCTGGCAACATTGTTAAAGCCACTACCCATTATTGTATTCATACACGGTCTATATGCTGTATAGACCGTGTATGAACTGGTAATATTTAAAGCCACTACCCATTATTGTATTCATACACGGTCTATATGCTGTATAGACCGTATGAGCTAAACATTTAAAGCCACTACCCATTATTGTATTCATACACGGTCTATATGCTGTATAGACCGTGTATGAGCTGGTAACATTTAAAGCCACTACCCATTATTGTATTCATACACGGTCTATATGCTGTATAGACCGTGTATGAGCTGTTAACATTTAAAGTCACTACCCATTATTGTATTCATACACGGTCTATATGCTGTATAGACCGTGTATGAACTGTTAACATTTAAAGTCACTATCCATTATGGTATTCATACACGGTCTATATGCTGTATAGACCGTGTATGAGCTAATATTTGTTAAAGCCACTATCCATTATTGTATTCATACACGGTCTATATGCTGTATAGACCGTGTATGAGCTGTTAACATTAAAGCCACTACCCATTATTGTATTCATACACGGTCTATATGCTGTATAGACCGTGTATGAGCAACATTTGTTAAAAAGCCACTATCCATTATTGTATTCATCACACGGTCTATATGCTGTATAGACCGTGTATGAGCTGTTAACATTTAAAGCCACTACCCATTATTGTATTCATACACGGTCTATATGCTGTATAGACCGTGTATGAAAGCTAACATTTAAAGCCACTACCCATTATTGTATTCATACACGGTCTATATGCTGTATAGACCGTGTATGAGCTGGTAACATGTAAAGCCACTATCCATTATTGTATTCATACACGGTCTATATGCTGTATAGACCGTGTATGAGCTGGTAACATTTAAAGCCACTACCCATTATTGTATTCATACACGGTCTATATGCTGTATAGACCGTGTATGAGCTGGTAACATTTAAAGCCACTATCCATTATTGTATTCATACACGGTCTATATGCTGTATAGACCGTGTATGAGCTGGTAACATGTAAAGCCACTACCCATTATTGTATTCATACACGGTCTATATGCTGTATAGACCGTGTATGAACTGGTAACATTTAAAGCCACTATCCATTATTGTATTCATACACGGTCTATATGCTGTATAGACCGTGTATGAGCTGGTAACATCCCTTACAAAAATGTCCTGTGGTATTACCACAAAAAATACCACAGGACATTACCACAGGAATTGTCCTGTGGTTTTTTGGGACATTACCACAGGCACGTTACCACAGGAACATTACCACAGGAACATTACCACAGGGACATTACCACAGGAACATTACCACAGGAACGTTACCACAGAAAAATTACCACAGGAACATTACCACAGGTACCACAGGAACATTACCACAGGAACATTACCACAGGTACCACAGGAACATTACCACAGGTACCACAGGAACATTACCACAGGTACCACAGGAACATTACCACAGGAACATTACCACAGGTACCACAGGAACATTACCACAAGTTACATGCCTGTGGTAATGTTCCTGTGGTAATGTTCCTGTGGTAACGAGCCTGTGGTAACATGCCTATGGTACCTGTGGTAATGTTCCTGTGGTAACGAGCCTATGGTACCTGTGGTAATGTTCCTGTGGTAACGTGTCTGTGGTAACATTCCTGTGGTACCACAGACAGTTACCACAGGAACATTACCACAGGAACATTACCACAGGTACCATAGGCACGTTACCACAGGCTCGTTACCACAGGCATGTAACTTGTGGTAATGTTTCTGTGATGCCCAGGAGAAAATTCAGAATACAACACATGTAATAAATATTTTAAAAAGTATAAATAACAAAATATCCTGTGAAGATACCGTCTGAAGTATTGTGCTTTTTTTTAAAGAAAATAGGCAAAGAACTGTGATTTCAAAAATTATCATGCGCGTGATAATTTTTTAACCATTACAATGTGTACACAAAAAGGCTGAATGCAATTTACACTATTTTTTTCTCGTAAACAGCCCAACAAAACTAGCTGAAATTCTCACAAGTTATTTGTTATTATACACACATCTCTACTCTTATAAATTATGGATGCATTAACCAAACACTTACCAAAGATGTAGTATCTCTTTAACATATGTTTTAATAGTCACTGAAGAGTTTTAACCATTTAAAAATGTTTTACAATGGCATCATTCAACAACTGGACTTCAATCCATATGCATGTAAATTAAAAGCTTTGTTGGTGAAAACCATCTCATTAGGAAGTTGAGCAATGGCAATAACTGGATGGATCTAAATTCCATAATACTGTGAATATTGCGGTTTTGTTATAACATTTCTTTTCAACTTAATAAATTTAATTCAAGTTAATTAATGATATGACCTTTGCAAAAACTAAATAAAGTCACCAAATAACATATTTATTGTATTTTCTATCAGACAATAGGTTTTAAAAGGATTGAAATGTTGTTAATCACAAACTCACCAAGCTTCTTTAAAGGAAGCAAAAATTGTCTTTCAGACACCTTAACCATCTTAAGTAAAAATGTAAAGTCATTAATCATAAATTGTAGAATAGGTAAGCACTAATTAAAGTCACCAAAGAACCTATTTAATTGAAATTTTGTTAATCACAAAAGCTCCAGGCTTTTATAAAGGAAGCAAAAATTGTCTTTCAGACACTTTCATCATCTTAGTAACAATGTAAAGTTTTTAATCATAAATGTTGAAAAAGCAAGCACCTAATTGGATAGATAACATTTCTGCCAAATATAATCAGCGAAGTCACTGGGCACTGGCAATTTAAAGTCATTAATCACAAACATGTGGAAATGGCAAGCACTAATTAAAGTAATTAATTCATGGGATGATCCTCCAGCAGTCTACTTAAGCAGCAACATTTTCCAGAGTCCGGCATTCTCCTGAGGACGATCAGAGCATACTGATCGAAACATCGAGTTGTACCTCCAGTTCTTTTCAGAACTAATTACTACTCAAATGAGATTCCACATGGTGTCACCGCAATTAGTCTTACTTACTAATTAAAGTCACCAAAGAACCTATTTTTTGTATTTTCTATCACACAATAGCATTTGAAGGGATTGAAATTTTGTAAATCACAAACACACCAAGCTCCTAGAATCTTCTTAATTAACAGTGTAAAGTTATTAATTATAAACATGTGGAAAAGGCAAGCACCTAAAATGGATCTAGATAAAATTTCTACCAAATGTAATCAGCGATGTCACTGGCACAGTAGCACATTTACATGTAGGTGTTTGCGTTTTCCACATTTATAATTAACATTTATAATTAACATTTTTATCCCTTCAAAATTCCCTCTATTGTAGTATGATAGACAATACAAGAAATAGGTTTTTGGTCTGTAGAGAGAAAATAGCAGACATTATTAATATCGACTGGTCAATCAAAAATGTTCATTTTTAGAGAAAGTTTCATCCGAATCACCAATGACAAACTCAATTTTACTAATTTATCTGTTTCCTTATTAGTCTATTAATGTCCTGTATTTTTTCTGAAATATACATTTGTACATGTACTTCTTAAACTTCACAGCCTCAACGGAGCTTTCACTTCCTCATTAGCTCTCATCTGGATGGGACGATCCATGAAGCACTCTAAAGTAAACAAAGATAGATATTTTGTTATGTTACTATTGCCATATTCTCATATCAAACATATCCAACAATGTAGGAGACACAGTTCTAACCAACGTAATGTAGGTGTTTCAAGACTTGAAATTTGGCAGAAAGAAAGGTATCAGTAATGTACCTTCTAGTTCTAAACTTTGATAATTAAAAAAGTAAAATTAATTTTAAAATCAATTTAATTTTTGAGCAGTCGCATCAATTCGTGAAAACTGCGACAAAATGTGCACATCAGGTTCTCAGGCTTGAGTATATATGGAATTCTTACCTTTCTTCCTGTTCATGTCTTGTCCATCATGGTTCTAACGTTATGCGGCCTTCCAATCATGAATGTAAACTGTGTGTATTGTACACTACATCATGTACATGTACATGATAATACAATAGTACAATCTCAATATGATATAGTACCATCATCAGGTAACGTAACTAGTCACTTAATTACGTAACTGGTAACATGTAAAGCCACTACCCATTATTGTATTCATACACGGTCTATATGCTGTATAGACCGTGTATGAGCTGGTAACATTTAAAGCCACTACCCATTATTGTATTCATACACGGTCTATATGCTGTATAGACCGTGTATGAACTGGTAACATTTAAAGCCACTACCCATTATTAGAGTTCATACACGGTCTATATGCTGTATAGACCGTGTGAACATGACTAATATTTGTTAAAAGCCACTACCCATTATTGTATTCTTGAAAAACTAATACAGGATCACATAAAACGATAGTGTTTAAGTTGACGATGGTATCGGACATTCCTTGAAATATTTATGTATCGGGAGCTATCGTTTACAATTATTTCGTCAAAAGTTATTTCTGTCATTCGAAGAAATTCCACGTTGGAATGATTAGAAACAATCTGAAGGATTTTTTTACTATCTTCTCGTTAACGACAGAACGAAATAAGATTAAACCTGTATACAGATCTCTTGCTGTAAGTTAAGCATTTACAAAAATGTTACTAAAATTGTGTACTGCCTTTAAAGAGAAGGTACAACAAATACCAGATTATTATCGCCCGACGCAAGAATTTCACCAATCCATATATAAATACCAGATTATCAAATTTCCGAATTATTAAAAATGATGTACATTCATTTTAAAGTTCTGTACCATGTGCCTTGTTTACACTTTGTGTTACCTTGAGTTTGTACATTTTGTACTTCTCCACATATTTTTTTATTTTTATTTTTATTTTTTTGCTGAGATCTCAAAATATCAGATGTTATGGTTTCTTGACATAGACCAGTGTACATTTTGAGTCCGGTGCAGACTGACCTTTGGGGCTCTTTTTGTAAGCATGTTATTGGTAACATCGTCTATATAAAACCATGTATATTTATTAAATTTTACCACTGCATCTTTGTAACTAATAAAATATGCAACAATAAATTACCTTAATTATCTTTATAAACACTAATTTGCCCAAACAGTGAACCAGTAAAACTAAAAAAATCGTTGTGACAGAGGGAAATGCAGCTTTGCCAGCCATGGTTAGACATTTTATTTGATACTTTACTCCTTTCTCATCGTGTGACAACATGTACAATATCCCCGCTGTCTACATATTAAAAGTACTAAATTGCTCTACAGAAAGTGCACTGCTTGCGCTGACTGCATGAAATACGATCAAGTAATTTTGAGGATATTTTCTTTTACACGATTTGTTATTTATTTATTTATATTTTTGTTGCACGATAAGCCTACATATTTATGAGTCAATGCTCATCATATATAAAATGATAAATACTTATATGTTTTTACGTTGTTAGGAAATATGCAGAAAACCTATTATAATATAGGTTAACAATGGAGCTTCACGTTGAAAACCAGTAAGTGGAATCACCTGTATTGTAACTGGTTTCCAGAAGGCTTTTGCCTACTCTATGTCATAGTTTACGGGCACTTAATTCACACAGCAAATAATTCTGGACAGTGAGAGAGTTACAGTCTGTAGTAAATCATAAATAATACATTTAAACATGTTATTATCACACAGACGATATCAAAGGACATTTAACAAGAACAAGACAAGTTTAACAAAGGGTCTAAATAATGACTGTTCACCATTAAACACTTTACAATTGCTATACATGTATTACAAAACAAAACATTGTATCATGATAAAAAATCAGTGAATGGGTGCAATGTTCAACAGGATTAACGACTTTGTTCTGCAGTGGTAACGACACACACCATAACAATATTGAGCCTCAGACAAACCACCAAATCAAACAGGTTTGTATCCCCCCCCGCCCCCCGAGTGATTTAATTTCTGGGAAACATTTCTAACACCTACACCCGGTAGACTAACACAGTCCGTTCTGTGGTGTTATGTTTTCTTCGCTAATGATTTGGTAGAGAAACCATAATACATAATGCATTAGATAAGTAATTAGTTATGGTATCACTTATTTAAATATAGACGAGTTCAACATTTTACTTTACTGTCATTGGTTAAAATAAATTTGCAGACATAAACTATTAATTTTGCTTGAGGTTTATGAATAATTCAGCAGCAGCATCCTCAGAACGGACTGGTAAAGGTGTTCCATATATTTACCAATGCTGGGACATGCTGGGACCGAATTAAAATTAACTTTGTAAATGTTTCCACCGATTTTGAGCGATTAATATAAACGTAAGCTACGCATCTTCAACATTCCTCTATGAATGTGTTCTGTCATAATACAAAAGCTTATATTTCGAAGAAAATTCATATCCCACGAACACAAAATCAAAACTGATACATCTTTGCAAAAGGAAAAATAAATACTTTTGCATGAACACTTGTTTGTAATTATATATGTTTTACTTCGATGACCGTTTCTGTACTTTGAAAAATAACTGTCTGACGCTCGACTACGAATTTAAAACTCAATTACTGGTGGGATTAATGCAATAAACTGCAGTGGCAACGACATTCTTGTCTCGCATTTTATCTGAATACATCAATCTAGATTATTTTGGTGAAAGTTCTCGCCCTCACTGAAACACTTGGACACGTAGTCTTGCACCAGTATATGTATGAGAAATTTAGTTGCACTGCATAGTGTGCAGGTTCAGCCAGCGCGAGGTGAACACATTCACAACACGTCTGGGCTCAAGACAAAACCTTGCGTGCATTCAATTTCAACTTCCTTTCCTAAAGTTACCAGACTAGCGGTGATGAAAGAACAAAATTGTTTTCCCTAACCTCAATTGATGTGGATACACAGTGTCGGAAAGAGCTACTACAAGCAAATGATCAGTGTACTACAGGAGCATCAATTTCCATTTTGGTAGGGTTTCACGATAAACTGGCCAGCAAATTATATTTTGTTCAACCCAAAAGTGGATACTATAAGACCACATAACCCTGGAAAGCTTGATCAACAAAATGGCGTAGTTTTCGGGTATAACTGTTTGATTGACAAGCCAAGTAGGTGTAATACAAGTGTAATACAAGATGTGAATTATTTTGTCTCGTACGGTTTCCCTCATTCATCACTTATCTCACTGATGCACAACATATGAGTTACCATAACAGCTACATACTTTGATGGATAAGTTATGATGATGGGTGGAAAATATGAGTTGACTTGAACGATAGGTGTGTTTTATAGTACGCTTGAATTTTGCAATGTATTCGTGGGGATAATCGGCAAGGAACTCATGTATGCACACGTGTGGATGTTGTCAGCGCATCTTAACCTCAAGAATAATTTTAAAAAAAACTATTTCGAAAGCATAATTTTCACACTTTTGCTACCAACCCCGGATCAATCCTAGCTTCAAATGGAGTTTACGTATTGAACAAATCATGAAGTTCACATCACAGCACCGAGCATAATGAATGTACATAATACGCGACGTTGTACCAATAGGTTACAACAAATCCATGAACTTGATGGCACCAACAGGCATCCGTAGATGATCCGCGAGGGCATCCACTGATTATTATGAACCATGACCCCAATGAATCGCGGAAATAGAATTTAGGTTTTCCAAGTGTATGAAACACACAGGATTACTATACACATGACATCTGAATACATACAAACAGTTGTTGCGTTCCCGTTAAATGTACCTTGCCGTTTAGTTACCGTGTCTTGTTGTCAATTACAGACATATCACGACAGATGGATTCGAGTTAGAAAACTGTTGTGGATACTTAGAGAACGGTAAGTTTGATACATAAGACTTAAGAGAGAAAAGGAGTAATGACATTAGTCATGGGCGTCGATCTCTACTTCGAATGGGGGGGGGGGGGGGCATTCAGGCAGTGTTGGATCTGGGATTTCACAAAAATGGAGTCACACCCTGGGGTGCACAGCATCACCCTGCTTTTGGGGGTCAAACAAGTTGCGAGTTTATAACAATTATTGCAGTAGAAAATAATAATAAACAATCTTTTATGATGATTTGTTTTTAAATCCAGCTCGAACCGAGCTTCAGGGACTCAGGGTGCGCTTGTTCTCTTTATTACAAGCAAAACTGTGACGTCATTAAGATGACCGGTATAGGTTTTTTTTTTTACTGCGATGTTGGTAATTCTGTACAAAAAAACAAAGATTGTGACCCCCCAGAAACTAAAAAGGGTTAATTAATTGTCAGAAATTACTGGTTAAAATGGGCTTTACAACATCAACATCTAGTAAAACCATATTTATCCCAGTAATTCGTATTTCAGTTATTTAGTACTGGGTCTTTCCACACGAATGGGTACATATGATAACTATTGGAGTGTGACATGGGAGGGTCAAATAAAGCCAACTATTTTGTCCTAATCTATTCCTCAACATTCCTTAGCATTTAATGATTGTGCATACCAAATAATAAAAACAAAATATTATTGGTACTTAAGGAATTGTAGGATCATCTTTCTTTAAGACATTATGTTTGTAAGATGGACAGACATTTTGTTTTAATATTGACAGGAAAGTGATAATAGAATTAAATATTGAAATGCTTTTTCATTTACATCCCTAACCCCTTTTGAATTGTTATGAGCCAAAACTAAGACATCTTCTGGGTATTTTAGAAATTAGCATATGAAATATACCACGTATGTAATGTGAACAGAAAATTTATGACAAATTTTGAAAATGATCCCCTGTTATTTTGTTTAATTGTCTTGATTTTTTCAGGTAACAATCCTAAGGGGAATAGCATTGTAAATAAATCTCTTTTATTAGTATTTCTAGTCAATTTCTGGTTAAATGTCTGTCCACGTTACAAACATAACCATGTTAATTAAAGATTTCTTTCTTTCTAATAACACTTCAACGTTATTTTATTTGTATTACAGTTCAATGGCTATGAAGCGACGGCTGAAGCTGCACCCCTATCTGAGCAGACGTGCAAGATTAGTCATATACACATTGAATGCCCAATCTGCTGCACTCGTTTTACCGATCCGAAAATTCTGGACTGTCTTCACTGCTTCTGCCTAAATTGCCTTGAAGAACTTGTTGAAAAACAGGATCCGAAGACAGATAATATTGTTTGCCCAGTTTGCAGGCAGGATACAGCAGTTCCAGATAAAGGATTGTCAAGTCTAGCAAACTGTTTTTTCTTGAGTTCTGTTGTCGATGAGGTCAACAGACAGGAGCAACTAAAGGGGGACAAACCACTGCCCTCGCGGATATGCGAGCAATGTGATGAAGGATTGGAAGCCGTCTCGCGATGTCTGGACTGTGAAACAAACATCTGTCAAGAATGCGAAAAAGCCCATTTGCGTTTGAAATTAACAAAAAATCATCGAATTCAGTCAAAAGAGGGTCTAACCAAAGACTCTGCAAAAGATGTCAGGAAAACATATTCTCCGAACTGCATTAAGCACATCAATCAGGAATTGTGTTTTTATTGCGACACTTGCCAGGTGATGGCCTGCGGAAAATGTGTCGCGTTTGATCACCGGACAGCAGAACACGAATTCAGTGAAATCACCGATTCTGTGGAATCCTACCGTAAAGAAGTCGAAGGTATTTGTCTGAAGTTTGAAGAGAGCAGAGAGCAGTTTAAAGCCGTCAATGACTCGGTAGAGCATTCAAGAAACAGATTGCGTTTGATGGTGGCCCGAGCTTGTCGTGATATTTCGGCTAAGGAGGAAAAGGAGATTGCTAAAATCAGAAATAAATCTCAACTCCTCCAAGATAAAGTCAAACAGATCGGTCAAGAAAGAGGTGCTATATATGAGAAAGTACTGAACAACAACCGTGACAAGATGAACCGAGCAGAGCAAATCATAGCTTCAGTCAATGATTTAATGCAACAAGCCGACGATTTCGAGCTATTGGACCTCAAGCCGAAGGTTATGCATAACTTAGAATTCCACAAGGATCTTCAGTTTGAATCGGCGCAGCATAGCCAGTCATTCGTCGGGTTCAAATGTTATGATGTTGTTCATGATGCAGATCTCGGTGAAATACTACATAAAGAGAAATGGCAGCTGAAGACAGAGTTTGGCAAGGAAGGAGAGGGTGACGGAGAATTCAAGTTTGCCTCGGATGTTGCTTGTTTCAGCAATGGAGACATTGCCGTAGTAGATACAACAAGCAAACGATTATCAATATTCACCTCAACTGGGTGTTATAAAACTACAGGCGTTCAAAGTGAGATAGATGGAGGTAAACTGAGAAAACCGACACGTGTTGCAGTGACCAGTGATGACATGCTCCCGGTTACTGTTGGACAGAATGTGAAGGTATATGACAATGACCTGAAATTTATTCGTCAGTTCAGACCCTCACAAGATGACGCAGAGGGACACTCAAAGAGTGTGCTGAATGGTATTGCTGTAGACAATAATAATCGTGTAGCAGTGGCTGACAGTGGAAGAAAGGTTATATCTCTCCATAACCTGGATGGATCGATGACTTCAACTATATCCAATGAAATTATTGCTGGTTCATGTCGTCTAGCCATTAGTAACAATGAGCGGCGTCTGATCTTTACAAACTACGAGGACAGGAAGGTTCTGTGTGTAGATTTTACGGGTAATGAGTTGTTCAATATTAGCCTTTCCATCGACGGTAAACCTATGAAACCCTACGGTGTATGCTGCGACGATGCTGGGGATATCTACATTTCTCTTCATCGCGATAAACGTAAAGAGACGGAGGTGCACTGTTATGACCCAGATGGGGTACATATCGGCCGTGTAGCTCATAAATTGTACAATTCATCAGGCATTATGTTTACTCCTGCCGGTGACCTTGTGGTTGCTGATAAGCACTCCGTCAAGATATTTCACCGGGTATGAGTATTGTGACCTGAGCAACATTAACCCTCGTACACATGGAGGCCACTCCCAACCACTAAATTCTGTTCTTGAGAAACCTTCAGTTGTCCTTTCCAAGTAATCTTACAAAATCAACTGTGTGCCACCCAAGGCCACTGTAAATGTTTGAACATATTAGTATGGCCTACAATGTATCAATGGGAGACCACCTTATCCTGCAATCTCAGTGGTGTGACAATGCACAGAAGGGTAACCATAGGAGGCCACTGCAAACAGCTAATGGCTTGTAGTGGCCTGAATGGGTTGTTTCAAAAAATTGCACTGATTGTAGGAGGGTTTTAATTGACTTTGATATATAAGGTAGAAGCTCCTATTGTTACCTAAGGGTTTCCCGTCTGGGGTCTTTTGGTAAGCTCACAGAGAGAGTATGGTTTTAATCAGTATCTCCCAGTCGGGATAGCATATTTCACATCAATCAAATGTTAACTATTTTGTTAATACATGTACACATCCATCCGGCCTGTCGATCAAATTCAAACAGAATGGGTCAACCAATAATGTTACACTATACACCGTTTTGTCGGTCAAGCTATCCAGGATTATGTGGTCTTACAGTATCCACTTTGGGGTGAACAGTTTATAGTGAAATCACTCCTCCCTGTTCAAATTCTGCTCTTGCAGAACTTGTTCAACCAACATTATGTTATTGAGAAATAAAATTATTTCGTCATGGCCAGTGGGGACCACTGTCTAAAATTCCAACCCTTGTTGTTCCTTTAACTTTCGTAGACGTGCAGTGAGCCTCTTACAAAACCTCCTCCGCTTCAAAGCCTCCTACAAAGAAAATCTATGGTCTTATTATACGACAGTACTTTCTCTTTATTTGAGTAAGTCATTATAATTCAATAAGTCTCCATAATTTTTTTTTAAATGTTCATGTTTGTGTGTACATCATGTACATGTCTCTTTGTTTTCTTTTAAGTCATCTGACTGTCCTAGTTCTGTCCTTTGTTTCGTTTGTCTTGTATGCCCAGTCTACCGTCCCAATAGTCTATGAGTTAGTCGCAGACATTATGCATCTGCCCTATATAGGTAATTTGAATTAGCCTCCATAATTGCTTTTGCATATATGTTTTGATTAATTTGTTGCTCTTGGATTGGTCATTGATTTACACGTTTTAGTTTTTGCAGTAGAGAAAACATATCGAATTGAATTGCATTGATATATGAGATTATAAACGCTTTCTTACCGTATTTTGTTGTTGTGACTTACATATTCGTGGTAGCAAATAAAGTCGGATTTAAAGTAGGTAAACGGACCACATCACTGGGTACACGAATGAATTACCGATGCTCTGGCAACGGAGCAATCCAGCCCTATAGTTGACAGTCTTCCAAATATCAATTTATAGGACTGGCAAAAAAGCTCAATTGGTATAGCAACAGTCACAGGTTCGAGTCCTGCTTTAGTAAATGTTTATTTTTTCTCTAAAAATATTTATAAATATTATTAGATACACAGACATTGTTTTTGTTGAACAAATTCAGATAAATAAATGGACGAAAGATGGGTCTGAGACTTGATATTATCATACTAAAATTTTAACAAAATCTTTCAACCGCTGAGTTCCTTGCCTCTAATCTAGTGTAAGGCTTTTGAAAGACGATCAAGGCAGAATTGCGAGTAAAAGTGTGCTATGCATGTGACTGTGTTCATTCATTGAGAGTAAACTGAAGGGTACAAGAGTCCAGTCGCAACTAATTCATTAACAATACAGAGTCACGTTTACAATTAAAGATGTCCATAGGTGATTACACCTTGAACTCTCGATTTCAAATTAGAATTGGTCTACGGTCACCACAATTATGAACTTTCAAATCAGACATTGTGCAAAAAATATCAATTAGAACCAAATTCCAGACTTAAGAAAACAAGAAATCAAATTATTAAGCTGCGTTAAAAATACTCAAATTATAGGCCGCGAAAGTAAAGGGTGCGCATAACCCTTTCAATCCCATTGTGCCAAATTGGCTCAAAGTTACATTCCAGTTGGATACCATGGAGTATTTTTGGCACACAAAAGTGCAGGTCCCTTGGTCCCCGCAGTGCCAAATGGCACTATGGCCATCTTGGTGGTAATCACTATGTCAACAGCGCCCTCTTTTGGCAGTGCGGTTACAAAAGGCACGCGCGCGTGGGTTTAAATAGTTACCACAACGCGTCCCTTCACGATCAGACATGGACGACGATGAGAGAGAACATATTTTGGAAGAAATCTTTGCTGATAGCGGGTCTGACATGTCCTCAGACGAATCTTCCCCACCTACGTCGGAAGACAGTGATGAGGAGCATATCCCAACCTCATCATCTTCATCGGAAAAGCAGAATTTCCGGTCTGGATGGCGTGCAGCAAGTGCCCCGGACTATAAGCGTAAGCGACCGCCCGTGCAATTTACAGAACACACCGGTTGTACTCAAGATTACAGTAAGTTCTCACCCTCCAAATCTTGCAACTGTACATTTGTCAAGCAGTATGGGAATTGATGGTAGAAGAGACCAATCGTTATGCAGCCCAAACTTTGTCTGCAGACACAGCCAATCCGCCTAGTGCTTGGACTCTGACAAATGTTCCTGAAATGATGGCTTTCGTCGCATTACTTCTATCCATGGGCATCAACAAAAGACCCTGATACAGCATGCATTGGTCCACGTCCGAAGTCCTGCGAAGTCCCCTGTATTCGTCGACCATGGCTCGTAATAGATTCACGGCAATCCTTCGATTTTTGCACCTCGCCAACAACCAAGCTGAAGACAAATCCCCTGACAAACTTTTCAAAGTTCGCCCTCTACTGGACATTGTACTGCCATCCTTTCTTCGGATCTATAAGCCTGGAAGAAACCTCTCACCGGACGAGACTATGGTAAAATTCAATGGACGAATCGGCTTCAAACAGTACATGCCACGAAAGGCTGCCAAATGGGGATTGAAATACTTTTCTTTGAACGAGTCGGAAACCGGGGTACACTTGTGCATGGAGCTTGTTCACGGGGTCTCAACCCATGTCGCCACCAAGTAAAACCACCATTGCTTATGCTGCAACGCACCATCCACCCAATCTTCCGCACAAGGCAAAATAGTCTTGAATCTACTGAAAGGACTAGAACATAAGGGACATTGCATCTATATGGATAATTGGTTCAATAGTCCGGCTCTGGTATCCAAGTTGTCACAGCTAGGATTTGGAGCTTGTGGAACTGTGCGATACACCACACGAGGCATTCCAGATTTTGCAAACCCCAAAAACACCACATGACAAGAGATGCTGATCCCAGTTTTATCAAAAAGCAGGCCAACTATGCGTCGTATGGCAGGATACGAAGCGTGTCACTCTCCTGACAAACTATGGTGATTGCAGTGTCACCACAAAACAGATTCGCAGCAGGAAGAGTTCGACTGGATATCGTGAGCAAAAAAACCATCCATAGTCAATGATTATAATAAATACATGGGAGGGTGTGATCTAGCAGGCCAATTATGCAAATATTATACGCACAATCACCGAACACTAAAATGGTGGAAAAGATTATTCGTCACCATGCTAGACATTTGTTTATTGAATGCTACTATCGTCTACAATAGCATCCCTACAAACAGTCGCTTGTCAGGTTTGGAATTCCGGGTGAAGGTGATAGAGGGTCTCCTTTCCACCTGGAAGTATAACCCAGCACAGCATGCAAATCAACTCGCGAGTTCCAGGCCTTCAAGTCAACATCCACACTTTCCTGGACGCAGTCGCAAGAAACGGAACTGTGTTGTATGCAGTACAAAGTTTAAGAGAAGACAAACTCGTATGATATGTAAACATTGTCATAAGCCAATGTGTAGTGCCATGCTTCGATAAATTTCACAGCCAATGATTCCAGTTCATTCCCCTTGCAATCTCTGCCCTCCCTCTCCACCCCCCCCCTCCCCCCCCCCCCTCTTCAATGTTGGACGCACTCGTATGATATGTAAACACTGCAAACCCAACTCGCCCTCCATTAACAGCCCCAGAATTTACCCATGTGTGAGTGGCCTGGACAACAGCCTTAGATGCAACATTAGTGAGGGGTGCAAACGATCAGTGGTTAAATCTGGATGGCCCTGGGACTGTATGTACGCTTGATCAGTTTTAGTGACATATTTCCATGCACTGTAATAGTTGTGGTGAGCTAAATAATTATGAACCTTTAACCACCGCTGAGTTCTGTCAAGTTTCAACGACATGTGATGATGCAGCCTGCAATCGGTGTGAAATTCTTGAGAACACGCCCATTGAAGTACATGTACCCGTGCGATGCCACATGTTTCAAACGCAGTAACAACTTTATCGGCCAGACCTTTACGAGAAACGTCGGGAGAAGCACAGCTGTACAAAGTTTAAGAGAAGACAAATTCGTATGATATGTAAACATTGTAATAAGCCAATGTGTAGTGCCATATGCTTCGAGAAATTTCACAGCCAATGATTCAAGTTCATTCCCTTGCAATCTCTGCCCTCCTCTCCACCCCTCTTCAATGTTGGACGCACTCGTATGATATGTAAACACTTCAAACCCAACTCGCCCTCCATTAACAGCCCTGAATTTACCCATGTGTGAGTGGCCTGGACAACAGCCTTAGATGCAACATTAGTGAGGGTGCAAACGATCAGTGGTTAAATCTGGATGGCCCTGGGACTGTATGTACGCTTGATCAGTTTTAGTGACATATTTCCATGCACTGTAATAGTTGTGGTGAGCTAAATAATTATGAACCTTTAACCACCGCTGAGTTCTGTCAAGTTTCAACGACATGTGATGATGCAGCCCGCAATCGGTGTGAAATTCTTGAGAACACGCCCATTGAAGTACATGTACCCGTGCGATGCCACATGTTTCAAAACGCAGTAACAACTTTATCGGCCAGACCTTTACGAGAAACGTCGGGAGAAGCACAGCTGTACAAAGTTTAAGAGAAGACAAACTCGTATGATATGTAAACATTGTAATAAGCCAATGTGTGTAGTGCCATATGCTTCGAGAAATTTCACAGCCAATGATTCAAGTTCATTCCCTTGCAATCTCTGCCCTCCTCTCCACCCCTCTTCAATGTTGGACGCACTCGTATGATATGTAAACACTGCAAACCCAACTCGCCCTCCATTAACAGCCCCTGAATTTACCCATGTGTGAGTGGCCTGGACAACAGCCTTAGATGCAACATTAGTGAGGTGCAAACGATCAGTGGTTAAATCTGGATGGCCCTGGGACTGTATGTACGCTTGATCAGTTTTAGTGACATATTTCCATGCACTGTAATAGTTGTGGTGAGCTAAATAATTATGAACCTTTAACCACCGCTGAGTTCTGTCAAGTTTCAACGACATGTGATGATGCAGCCCGCAATCGGTGTGAAATTCTTGAGAACACGCCCATTGAAGTACATGTACCCGTGCGATGCCACATGTTTCAAACGCAGTAACAACTTTATCGGCCAGACCTTTACGAGAAACGTCGGGAGAAGCACAGCTGTACAAAGTTTAAGAGAAGACAAACTCGTATGATATGTAAACATTGTAATAAGCCAATGTGTGTAGTGCCATATGCTTCGAGAAATTTCACAGCCAATGATTCAAGTTCATTCCCCTTGCAATCTCTGCCCCCCCCCCCTCCCCCCCTCTTCAATGTTGGACGCACTCGTATGATATGTAAAGACGGCAAACCCACCTCGCCCTCCATTAACAGCCCCTGAATTGACCCATGTGTGAGTGGCCTGGACAACAGCCTTAGATGCAACATGTGAGAGTGCAAACGATCAGTGGTTAAATCTGGATGGCCCTGGGACTGTATGTACGCTTGATCAGTTTTAGTGACATATTTCCATGCACTGTAATAGTTGTGGTGAGCTAAATAATTATGAACCTTTAACCACCGCTGAGTTCTGTCAAGTTTCAACGACATGTGATGATGCAGCCCGCAATCGGTGTGAAATTCTTGAGAACACGCCCATTGAAGTACATGTACCCGTGCGATGCCACATGTTTCAAACGCAGTAACAACTTTATCGGCCAGACCTTTACGAGAAACGTCGGGAGAAGCACAGCTGTACAAAGTTTAAGAGAAGACAAACTCGTATGATATGTAAACATTGTAATAAGCCAATGGGTGTAGTGCCATATGCTTCGAGAAATTTCACAGCCAATGATTCAAGTTCATTCCCCGTGCAATCTCTGCCCCCCCCCTCCCCCCCACTTCAATGTTGGACGCACTCGTATGATATGTAAACACTGCAAACCCAACTCGCCCTCCATTAACAGCCCCTGAATTTACCCATGTGTGAGTGGCCTGGACAACAGCCTTAGATGCAACATTAGTGAGGGGGCAAACGATCAGTGGTTAAATCTGGATGGCCCTGGGACTGTATGTACGCTTGATCAGTTTTAGTGACATATTTCCATGCACTGTAATAGTTGTGGTGAGCTAAATAATTATGAACCTTTAACCACCGCTGAGTTCTGTCAAGTTTCAACGACATGTGATGATGCAGCCCGCAATCGGTGTGAAATTCTTGAGAACACGCCCATTGAAGTACATGTACCCGTGCGATGCCACATGTTTCAAACGCAGTAACAACTTTATCGGCCAGACCTTTACGAGAAACGTCGGGAGAAGCACAGCTGTACAAAGTTTAAGAGAAGACAAACTCGTATGATATGTAAACATTGTAATAAGCCAATGTGTGTAGTGCCATATGCTTCAGAAATTTCACAGCCAATGATTCAAGTTCATTCCCTTGCAATCTCTGCCCCTCACCACCCCTCTTCAATGTTGGACGCACCGCCAACCCAACTCAACATTGAAGAGGGGAGGAGGAGAGGAGTTGTATTGCACTTGTAACTCCATCCAACTTGAAGTGATTTGACAGCTCTTATATGTGCACATATTAATTACTGATTTCATATATTGGCCATGATAATTGTACTATTTATCTGTTATTGTACACTTCTTTTAATGGACATTGAAAGAGGCAGTGTCACATGAGTCAATGCACAGGCAATCAGTTCCAGGCAATCTGCAAGACAATAAAATACTAACATTTATATATTCGCTTCTTTTTCATTGTAATGTTTTTACACTGTCAGAAAATGTGCATCCTGAGCATTTTGTTAGCCTGCAGTACCATTAGTTGCCTCTAAGTTGCTTGTAAAAGTACTCTTCTGTGACCCTGCCCATACAGTATTTCATATCACCTGAAAGACTAATAACTGCCTTTCCATCCATTGTCATGAGGGCGCTAAACACACAAACTTAGTAAAAATACCTCTGGTAAACAAGAGTCATTTCACTGACAACAGTGTGGTAACCAATGCATTAGTGACAAATATCTGTTGGTATTGAAAGGGATAATTAGCCGTAGCGGTTTGAGAAAAGTTGATAGGCCTGTACAATTTGTCCTTGTCGAATAGGAATAGACAGAATGTACCGTTGTGGATACACAAATTAGTGGGGTTATATTTTGCGTGCACAAACAACACATTATTTGAAGATTTGTTAGCCGAAAATATATTCAACAGCCAGCACTGATAATATATCTTTAAATTAAACCGATGGAACAAACATGAAGACGTCACTTGTGTGAGCTGCAAAATCGTCACTGCACATCGTCATCCTGCATTTCGTATGGAAAATTATTTCATGTTTTACAACCAACTTCGATACGATCTAGAAGCCCATACAGCAACTGTAAATCTATGCCCTATGACCAGGGTGTCACTGCAACCAACAACAGTGATCAGTTTCCTAACAGTGGAATGTGGTAATAGCAATATCATAAGACCTCCTGACTAATTTGGAAACCAAACTGATGTGATGTAAATCTATTTTAAGTGACTAAAGTGTTCCTATTATGACCTAATATTGACGTTTTAAACATTATTTTAAGTTGGAAATGCCGATTACCCTAAAACTTTGGGATCCTTTCATAGTTAAGAGCTAAGTTGATAAAGGGTAATTAGTTGCAACTGTGGCATCCATTAATTGTCTTATACAATTGCATTTCAGCTCAAATGTGGTGAAAGCTTTGGGAGATGTATTTAGCTGGATATTATGGATATTATGGATATTATTTTTTTTTTTTAATCTAATGAAGTAATATTTAAAAATTCAAATGACCACATACAATGCATTCCGTTGTTAGTATTTTTGCACATTTGTTTTATACTTTGTTTTATTGTTTTGCTCAAGTATAAAGCCAACTAGTGATCGTTTGCAAAAATACAAATAATCCAATATAATAGAATATGGTCCTGACACATTACGTTTTCTCCCATTTCGACAGCGATGAGGGAGGGAAGAGAATTAGTTTCCACCAAACATTAAACAACACATTGAAAGAATAATTTGGGATCCGTTTTCATGGCTGAATTGTGGTTAAAGAGGTTGTCGTGACAATCGTTTACTTTTACCTAGTCCCGTTTTATTTTAGTGGCGAAAGGTTTGGAATATGCATACTGGATTTTGTGGATGGGGTAATACAATACATGTTGTTCTCACATAATCATTTATAAAAAGTCGCATGACCGTAATATGAATATATAATGCTTTCTGCTGGCAGTTTGCTTGCTTCGTAGTGACTTAGGATGGAATAGTGGTCAAATATTCAAACATTGTAAGTTTTTTTCCCCAACAATGTGTATCCAGCTCAGTTGTTAAGTTTGAACGAGTATTTACCTCAATGCTATTAACCCTAACCCCCTACAAGCAGTGTGCAGCTTGCTCAATGCAACAGGATCTACCGACTAGAACATTTTGTTTTGTTCTCTGATGAGGCAACAAGATGGAACAAATGTTTAAATTTGTTCCATCTTGTTGCAGTGAGCATGGTTAGAGTTAAGGGGCACTATGCGTCTCTCCAGCGGTATTGGGACACCAAAAAGGGGTCACAAGAGTGTTCATGAAATTGGAAAAGAATTGATGTTTATAATATCTTTTCACGATGAACCGAAGTGCCCTTTGCCTCTTCATAATTGATTCGACCACCAAATTATGGCAACGTGAGATTGAGCTAAGTCGGATATTTCTGGTGAAAATACCATTCATAGCCTATATATAATCTCCAAACAGAACGCTTGAATAGCTAAACTTCTATCCCTGTATTTATTTCGTATTTTCCTGTTGTATATAATGTGCGTTCATTATGAAGGCTTACTTTATTTTTAGAATCTGGATTTCCCTATGGAAAAAACCATACAATTTATGCTCATCCATATACTTATTTAATGCTAGGTCTAAAGTTTTACAGGGAAGAGAAGAGACCGTAGAATATCTCCAGTACACATTCGTTTCATTTTCAATTTTCAATTTATTTTATATTCGACAGACCCGACCAAAGCCTGCTGAAGCCCCGTTTTTTCTTGACAAAACAAATCAGGTGTGTAAACAAAAGAAAAGACAATTTTGACTGTTTCGTTGGTAATGATTGACCAATAGTTTCCAGGGATGACGATTTTTCACAAGGGATCTTCCTAGTTGAAAGCTGATTATCAAGCAATGCCATCGTCAACTTTGACCTTATTTATTTATTTATTTATATATTTATTTATTTATTTTTATTTATTTATTTATTTTTCATTTACTTTTTTTTGTACAATCAATGGCATTGTGCAACAATTGTGAGTCTTTCCATGAGTGCTTTTAATTTTAGTTATGCTCACATGCAACATCAGTAATGAAGTGTGCCGGGGCAGGATGTGCCACATTTTATTCAAATTGGACCAGCAAAACACCTTAAAAATACCTAGTAAAATTAAGACGTTTCATTGGCAACGTGTTTTAGGTCTGGAAAATTTGCAGATTATTCAAGAAAAGGCAAATCTGAAACACAAATTGTAACTAAGAACCGCATACAGAACTTTACGAACAAAATATATGAGAACCTCCCACGAATTATCCTCATTCCCAGAATACACATTTTTTCATCATCTAAAAAGAAGGCATTTTTAAAACAAACAAGCTTGCATAAATCCCACGTTTCCAAAACACCTTAAATTGGATTTTCATTGGCAACGTGTTTCAGGTCTGACAAATCTTAAACACAAAAAGTAAGCATGATGAGCGTTAGAAAATTACTTTAGTCGGAATTTATAAGAACCCCATGAACTGTCCCCATTCCCAAGGTTTATGAGCAGCCTCGTACCCACTGCTCATGAATGCTTATAAATAATGCATATATGACATAAAAATTCATTTAAGGATTACATATTTGACCCTGCAAGTGAACCTCCTGAACAAAGAATGGAAAATTCATAATTTTTGCAAGACAAATAGCGCCACCATGCATATTTAGAGGCGACACACTATCCAAGTGATATAAAGTCCACATGATTTGTCTTCCCAACCTTCTTTTTAATGGTGTCATAATGAAGTTGTGACGTCATGATTACGTCATCATATATCGAATTACATCAAATAGAGGTTTAATATTTTTAAAAGTCATATCTCATTAACCACAAAAGATATATTCACAATCTTTGCATCATCCTATAGACTAATTATGTGACATGCCGTACATGTCATATCATGGTAATAATATCTTATCGTTTTCAAAAATATGTTTGATGACGCTATCGCAGATCAGAGCGCCAACTAGCTGCAGATTAACAAGGGCAACCCCGGAGCAATCCTAGCTTCAAATGGAGTTTATGTATTGAACAAATCATGAAGTTCACATCACAGCACCGAGCATAATGAGACACACCACAGCATAATGTACATAATACGCGACCTTGTACCAATAGGCTATAACAAATCCATGAACTTGATGGCATCAACAGGCATCCGTAGATGATCCGCGAGGGCATCCGCTGATTATCATGAACCATGACCCCAATGAATCACGGAAATAGAATTGTGGTTTTTCCCAGTGTGTGAAACGCACACGATTACTATACACATGACATATGAATGCATACAAACAGTTGTTGCGGTCCCGTTAATTATACCTTGCCGTTAAGTTACCGTTTCTTGTTAATTATAGACATATCACTACAGCCAGGTGGATTCGAATTAGAACACTGTTGTGGATAATTAGAGAATGGTAAGTTTGATCATGGAGGTAGCCTCCATGGTTTGATACGAGAGAAAAGGAGTGATGACATGAGTCATGGGCGTCGATCTCTACTTCGAATTGGGGGGGGGGGGGCGTCCAGGTAGTGTCGGATGCGGGATATCGCAAAATTGGAGCCATACCCGGGGTGCACAGCATCACCCTGCTTTTGGGGGGCCAAACAATTTGCGAGTTGATAAAAATTATTGCAGTAGAAAATAATAATAAACAATATTTTATTATGATTATTTTTTAAAAATCCAGCTCGAATTGAGCTTCAGGGGCTCCGGGTGCGCTTATTCTCTTTATTACAAGCAACACTATGACGTCATTAAGATAACCGGTATAGGGTGTATTTACTGCGATGTTGGTAATTCTGTACAAGATTGTGACCCCCAGAAAAAAAGCCACGATCCAATGAAATAAAAAGGGGTAATTTGCCAGAAATTACTGGTAAAAACGGGCTTTACAACAATTAACATCTAGTAAAACCATATTTATCCAAGTAATTTGTATTACAGTTATTTAGTACTGGGTCTTTCCACACAAATGGGTACATATGATAACTATTGGAGTGACATGGGAGGGTCAAATAAAGGCAACTATTTTGTCCCAATCTATTCCTGAACATTCCTTAGCATTTAATGATTGTGCATACCAAATAATAAGAAAATATTATTGGTACTTAAGAAATTGCAGGATCATCTTTCTTTAAGACATTATGTTTGTAACATGGACATACATTTTGTTTCAAGATTGACAGGAAAGTGATAATAGAATTAAATACTGAAATGCTTTTTCATTTACATCCCTAACCCCTTTTGGATTGTTATGACCCAAAACTAAGACATCTTCTGGGTATTTTAGAAATTAGCATAATATGAAATATACCATGTATGTAATGTGGACAGACAATTTATAACAAATTTTGAAAATGATCCCCTGTTATTTTGTTTAATACAAGGAGGATTGTCTTGATTTTTTCAGGTATCAATCCTTAGGGGAATAGCATTGTAAATGGACAACATGTGGGTGAATACATCTGTTTTATTAGTACTTCTAGTCAATCTCTTTGTTAAAAGTCTGTCCACGTTACAAACATAACATCTTAAAGAAGATCCCTTGTAATTATTTAATTAATGAGAAAGTTGTCTTAATTTGTGAAAAGCACAATCCCCAAGAAACTTTGGAATGTACACAGTAAAAACATGACAAATTAAACTACTTCATTTTATTATTAATGTCTCGTATGTTTTTCTAAAATGTCACACTTTTGAATCCATTGGTGTGGACAGACCCTACTACATAGTTAGACAAGTGAATTCCATAAAGATGTGTGTTTCAAGATCTGGGCTTAAATCTAGTTATGTAAAACAGGTTCATTTCAATGAATGGTTGGGTTTTAGCGCTTACGTACAACCAAAATAAGAATATTAATTAATAGGCTGAACTACTGAGCTGGCGCGATGTTAAGTAAAGACTTATTTCTTTCTAATAACGCTTCAACGTTCTTTTATTAGTATTACAGGTCAATGGTTATTAAGCGACATGGCTGAAGCTGCACCCCTATCTGAGCAGACATGCAAGATTAGTCATATACACATTGAATGCCCAATCTGCTGCACTCGTTTTACCGATCCGAAAATTCTGGACTGTCTTCACTGCTTCTGCTTGAATTGCCTTGAAGAACTTGTTGAAAAACAGGATCCGAAGATAGATAATATTGTTTGCCCAGTTTGTAGGCAGGAGACGGCAGTTCCAGATAAAGGTTTGTCAAGTCTAGCAAACTGCTTTTTCTTAAGTTCTCTTGTCGATGAGGTCAACAGACAGGAGCAGTGCCAAGGAGATACAGCATTGCCCACAACGACTTGTGAAGGATGTGACGAAGGATTGGGAGCCATCTCACAGTGTCTAGAATGCAACGCAAAATTCTGCCAAATATGCCTAGAAGCACATGGGCGAATTGTCGCAGCATGCGAATTAGCCCCGTCAAAAAATAGCTTTCCAACAGATAACAGAAAAACTGAATCTCCAAAATGTAGCAAGCACACTGACCAGGTGTTGTGTTTTTATTGCGACACATGTCAGGTGCTGGCCTGCGGTAAATGTGTCGCGTTTGATCACCGGACAGCAGAACACGAATTCAGTGAAATCATCGATTCCATGGAATCCTACCGTAAAGAAGTTGAAGATATTTGTCTGAAGTTTGAAGAGAGCAGAGAGCAGTTTAAAGCCGTCACTGACTCGGTAGAGCATTCAAGAAACAGATTGTGTTTGATGGTGCACCGAGCTTGTCGTGATATTTCGGCTAAGGAGGAAAGGAGATTGCTAAAATAAAAATAAATCTCGACTCCTTCAAGATAAAGTCAAACAGATGGGTCAAGAAAGAGGTGCTATATGAGAAAGTACTGAACAACAACCGTGACAAGATGAACCGAGCAGAGCAAATCATAGCTTCAATCAATGATTTAATGCAACAAGCCGACGATTTCGAGCTATTGGACCTCAAACCAAAGGTTATGCATAACTTAGAATTCCACAAGGATCTTCAGTTTGAATCGGCGCAGCATAGCCAGTCATTCGTCAGGTTCAAATGTTATGATGTCGTTCATGATGCAGATCTCGGTGAAATACTAGATGAAGAAAAATGGCAGCTGAAGACAGAGTTTGGCAAGGAAGGAGAGGGTGACGGAGAATTCAAGTTTGCCACGGAAGTTGCTTGTTTCAGCAATGGAGACATTGTCGTAGTAGATACAACAAGCAAGCGATTATCAACATTCACCTCAACTGGATGTTATAAAACTACAGGCGTTCAAAGTGAGACAGAGGAAGGTAAACTGAAAGCACCGTGGGGTGTTGCAGTGACCAGTGATGACATGCTTCTGGTTACTGATGGACAGAATGTGAAGGTGTATGAGATTAATCTGGAATTTATTCGTCAGTTCAGACCCTCACAAGATGACCCAGAGGGACATTCAAAGAGTATGCTGACAGGTATTGCTGTAGACAATAATTATCGGGTAGCAGTTGCTGACAGTGGAAGAAATGTGTTATGTCATCATCATCAGGATGGATCTTTGATTACATCTATATCACATGACATGATTCGTGATTTCACGCATTTGGCTATAAGCAGCAATAAGCATATTATGATCTTTACTCATTACGAGAACAGGAAATTTATTTGTGTGGATTTAATGGGTAATGAAGTGTTTAATATCAGCACTTCCATCGACGGGAAACCAATGAAATCCACTGGTGTAGGCTGCGACGATGCTGGGGACATCTATGTTTCTGTTCATTACGGTACATATGGTGATATACATCATTATGATGCACAGGGAGTACACATCAGCCGTGTAGCTCATGGATTGCGTAATCCTGTAGGCATGACATTCACTCCTACCGGTGACCTTGTGGTTGCTGACAGGCACTCCGTCAAGATCTTTCAGCGGGTATGATTATTGTGACTTGGAGTCCAAAATTCAGCGGCTCGTTAAAACAGTAAAACTTTAACAAGTCAAAACAACAAATTATTCTAGTGGTAGCGTTATAACATACGTCAACAAGTGACTGTAGGCCCATGGATCTAATTCATAATGAAAATGTAATAAACCCTTTTGTTGCCATAATATTACATTTGGGGCTTTTATGGTCGTAATTTACTGATTACTAAAAAGTTTCATTAAAATGTGGTCAGCCTAAATTGTATCGGAATATCTTAATATCGCGCGTAAACTCAAACGTTGTCCTTTTCGATGTTGTATACTATAGACCATGTATCAGCTGTTTATATTTGAAGCCACTATCCACTATAGGTATTCTTGAAAAACTTACATGATCACATAAAACGATAATCCATACAAAGTGCCTTGATTTATTTACTCAAAATCAGCGGTTGACATCCGCGAAGTCTGTTGGACATTTGCGGCCCGTGGCGGCAGCAAACATTTTTCCTGTTTTTATGACGTACTTTTACGTGAGCTTGACAGGAGCCGTCTTAACAACGGTCTGGCTGCCGCCGCGTTGTCCGTGGAATTTTGTTAACTCAATTAGAAGTCAGGAGTTTAGTTATGATATGGATGATGTTGGGAATTTATATGATGTTGAAATTAACTTAGATATTGTTTTAGAAGCACTGAACTGTGCTAAAAACAATAAGTCGCCCGGTTTAGATGGTATTACAAATGAATTATTGAAAATGGTGGGGACTGTTTAACTAGGACACTTTTGGATATGTTCACCAAATTTATAGAACTTGAGAAGATTCCAGCGGAATGGAATCGTGCATTATTGTCCCCATTTTCAAGAAAGGTGATCCGAAGGACCTTAATAACTATAGGGGATTTCATTAACGTCGTGTTGCAAAACAATTTAATAGGATTATTGCAATGAGTATCTCAAAACACCTAGAAAGTTCAAATGTATTGTCAGAGGTTCAAGGAAGTTTTCGTTCATCATATCGCTGCGAAGACCACATCTTTACACTGAAGAGTATTAATGCGTGTCGTTTAGCGGAAGGTAAGAAAACATATATGGCATTCTTAGACTTCGTAAGGCGTTCGACACAGTGTGGAGGGATGGTCTTTTGATGGCAGCATGGAATTCAGGTCTAAGGGGTCGTATCTGGAGGTTGATTGACACTCTTATGATAATGTTCAGGCACAAGTAAAATTTGGAAATATCGAAACTGATTTCTTTGATGTTGATGAAGGAGTTAAACAAGGTTGTGTTTTATCGCCGGTTTTGTTTTGTATTTTATCTCTGAATTTTTCTAAGTTACTTAAGAAGCATGATTGGGGTGCGAATTCACGATGTTTGGGTTGGTAGTCTTTTTGGGCAGACGACGTGGTATTATTGGCAAATGATGAAAAGGAATTGAATAGAATGTTGGAGGTAGCAGCTGAATTTGCGAATGATTGGAAAATGAGTTTTAACCATGACAAATGTAATATATTAGTTTCAGGTCAGCGTGTTAATAATGATAAATTGTGGAGTTAGGTGATAAATATATTTCAGTAACCAGGGAATATAAATATCTTGGAGTGTATATTTCTCGTAACCTTACTGACCACCAACATATTGAGGAAGTTGTCAAGAAAGGTAACAGACTAATTGCGTATATCAAATCTGTAATTGATAATTTTTGATGACTTTAATCGCGTTTACTATGGCGATGTTTTATGGCGAACGATTGCTCTCCCATCAATTAATTACGCTAGCGCAGTGTGGATCCCTAGTAGTCAGTCGGATGTTGATAAACTCGAAAAGCTTCAGTTACAAATAGCGCGCTATATTCTGAAAGCCTCCCGCAACACGCCGCGTGCAGCTCTTTATGGCGACTTGGTTGGGTCCCTATCTCTACCATGCAAAATACGCTTAGGATGAAATTTCTTGCGCGAGTTGTTAACTTGGATATGCATCGGTGGCCGAAACTTTTGTTAAATACAATGATTAGCTTAGATGACGTCAGTAACTTGCGTTACAATTTTTTAAGCCACAACCAGGAAGTTTTAGGCAAATGTGGCTTTTTTGATGTTATAGATAGTGCAAAGTTAGGGAAATTACCTCAGAATCCATACTGGATTAATTCTGTAAAGACTATTATTGTTGATATATCTGCAAATGATTGGAGGGACGAGGTATGCAGTAAAACGTCCCTTGCAGACTACATGACCATTAAAGATAATCCGCTTAGAGGCTTATCTTTTGATAAAACCGATTTTCACGGCGCGTCTTTGAAATTTAAAATTCGCTCTAATACCCTTCCACTTGACCGCAAAATCAGTAGGTGGACACCGGATATTGATGGGACATGTACTCTGTGCAATAATGGAGATGAAGATGTGAAGCACTTTCTATTTATTTGTCATGCGCTCCATTCAATTAGATCCGATGAGTATACTAAGCTTCAAGATAACCTTTTCAGAAACGATTGTGTTGGATGTTTGGGAACTATTTATTTCTGGTAATCTAGATATTAAATACAGTCTTACGCTTGGTAGCACACATTTATCCTATGTAAATAATGCAGTAAATATAGGTTATATTTTTGACAAGTTCTGTAAATCTTTTATAAAAGCGCGCTTGGAAGACAAGAAATGTATTGAAATCGAATAGTGACTAGTTATGTACTACAATCTACGATGCTGTGTTATTATTTGTATATTACAAGTAAATATCTATTTTATATTTTTGTTTCATCTCATATTTTATATGGGTATGAGTGTGCAAATGTCGCACATATATGTAGGCCTGTGTAGGTCTAAGTATGTGTATGGTATGTTTTAAGTTTAGATCGCGGTTTCAACGCGGCTGGTTCGTGGTAGTGCGGCGGGAGGCGGAATATATTCAAAACAAGTCACGGCAGAGTGATTTTGAATGGATTTCGCCGTTGTCGTATACGCGCGAGCTAGCCGTATAACGTCGCCAATCTTATTATTAAAGTATTAAATTAGTGTGCTTGTAAGTGTTTGGGACTAAAATGCATTTTTACGGGCCTGCATGTTTATGTTTACTTTTCTGCACTTACCTTGTAGGCTTGTTTTGGTTCTGAACATTTTTTAGCTGCTGAGATTTCTAGTGTTTTTAAAATGTTTAGAATTTTAACTTTTTTGCATGTTGGGAGGAGTCGGTGTACCACGGTAGGACCGTATGTTTTTCCCTTTCACATAATAATACTATTAATATTATAATATTGTTGGTATATATTGTTTTCAGTAGTTCTTTTTTATGTATTTCTGAACGCACCGCCGGGAAGGCGTGTGCCACTGTTTAAAAGTGTATGTTCAAATAAATAAATAAATAAAAATATGGGATTCCCCTTGACGTCAACTCGTGTATTGTGTGTGCGTCCGTGCACGGCGGGGCCACATGTCATTGTCAAACTAATTAGTCTGGTTGACAGCACCGGCAAGATCACCAAAGGATGATTTTTATCGGCACAAACAAGAACAATTTGGACATATTTTGCCGTGAGATCAACTTTCCTGAGAATAAAATTCAACGAATCAAATACTGGACATATTTGTTCGTAAAAAAGCAATAAAAATAGGGTACCACATAACAGGCGCGGATCCAGGAATTTTTTAGACGGGGGGCACACCTAACACGAACATTTTTTTTCCTATGCTAACATTGTATATTGTTTGTAATCATGTTTTTTTCCCTTTGTTTTCGCGCCTTAAGCGCCCAGCAGGGTAGATATGTGCGCGCTACAAATCTTTATTATTATTATTATTGTTATTATTAAATGCGAGCGCGAAGCGCGAAGCCCTTACAGCGTTGGGTCCGGGGCCTGCTTAAGGGCCCCGGAAAGTTTTGGATTCTGGATGCTCTGTGGTGCAATCTGAGGCGATTCCTGGCCAGTTTCACCTGACTTTTTTTGCAAAAGTTTTCAAGATTATATGGAGAATATATATAATATATATATATATATATATATATATATATATATATCATTATTTTTAGCCATTATTTTAGCAATGTCATGACTACAACAATATAAGTTTCTCCCTCCCCGATTTTTGGCATTTAATTTGCAGTTTTTGACTTCAGTTTTAATTTATCCGGAATTCAGTCCAGTTGAAATTTTCAAGAAAAGGGCTTGATTTCATACTGTTCCTTGCCCTGAGTTAAAACCATCAGCTGCAAGACTCATCGTACTTCGCAGGCCTATGCGTACTGGCGTAGAATCCGACAGTAAATTGACATCGGCGATTGTAATTTCCACACGTACCCGACCCTTCTTCAGATGAAACGGAACAATTTGTAGACGTGGAGGAATTGGGTCAAGAACCAGACTAGCTTGCTTTGCACCCTGATCATAGACTACTGATTGCAAAACGAAATGTAGACTAACTAATTTTGGGAAGTATTTGAAAAAGTCACTATAATCATCATTGGAAATTGATACAAAAATCCACTTTTCTCAATAATGACAGTACACCAAACTGAAGGCGCTGTTCACCTTGGATGGTGGCTTTATTTTTACTCTGCCCCTTAATTTTAATCCTTTTTATCAACCTTTATGAGACACATCGTTGGATATTTTTATCACCGAAGCTTCTGTGGAAAATCAAATATAATATAAAAGAAACTGCAATCAATTAATTGCTATAATGAGGCTGTGTTAAACTTTGTAAGTCATCTCCATTAACTAAATTCATGGAGGAAAATTGTCTTAAGAATGGGTTGACTAAAATAAATCAATCAGTTCCTCAGAAGATTGCTAAGGGTTAACTGAGACTGTCCTGAATGTCCATCGAAGAGAAATTATACTACACTGGTTAGACCATATCTTTGATATGGGAGCACCTTGGAAACCCCATATCACCAAAAACATCTCTTCGCTTGAAAGAGTCCAGAGATGAGCTGGCGTTCAGAGCGGCAAGACCTGCCTGTCGAACTTACGGCAGAAGTCAGTTGCTTTAAACGTCGACTTTCTGCCGTGTCTAATTCAAATACAGTGAAATCTCGATAAGTCAAATCTCAGGGGAATGAACTCAAACTTCGACTTATGCGGAGGTTCGAGTTAGCCGAGGTCGCCATTTTACCCCCTTGCGTGCATAAATTATCGTACGCCCGCAAAGTAACCTATTGTAGCACGGGGAATTAAGCACACAAGATGCAACTCCAAGGACTTCTACATACCCACAAGGACAAACCGGACCCAAACAACAGAGCGGGAGTCTACCGGATCCCCTGTGAGTGCGGTAAGGTGTACATCAGCGAAACAAAACGCAACCTCCCCATCAGATTGAAGGAACACCAGGCACACGGCCGCAGAGGAGATTTCGAGAAGTCCGCCATCGTCAAGCACTCGCACATCAAGGACCACCAAATCGACCGGCAGGCAGCCCAACTCATCACACCCATCGACGCATGGCACCCCAGACGCATCAGAGAGGCCATCGAGATCGTCAAACCACGACACTGTGCCACAGGACATCGGTTTCTTCATCAGCGACATTTGGCGACCTATACTACTAGACTGAAGGATCTTATCCGAAGTCCATAACCCACCAGACTGAGGGATCCCCTATATCCTAAGTCAACCCTCCTTCCTTGTGCTTGTTAACAACTGATTCAGTTCAGTGAGCACACACTCCTCTTCCCCAACCCCTAGGATCCTAGTCTCACAGTCCCACAGTTTCCCGCCTGCGCGCCTCAACGAACTAATCCTCCAGCATCCATTCATGGGATGATCCTTCAGCAGTCTACTTGGCAGCAGCATTTTCCAGAGTCCGGCATTCTCCTGAGGACGATCACAGCATACTGATCGAAACGTCGAGTTGTACCCCAGTTCTTTTCAGAACTAATTACTACTCAATTGAGATTCCACATGGTGTCACCGCAATTAGTCTTACTTCATCATCCTCACCATGCAAAGCTACAAGTTTTACTTTATTTTAAAAATTTGTTATAAACGTCTTACATATTTATTAATTTGTTTCAAATGGCATGATTTTTGTTTTAAAGTTTCCAAAAATATAAAATTATTGTTAACGCTTTAAATCAATTATGACCTACCTATACAACTCATTGGTGTGAGATTTGGCTACGCAACAGAGCTATAAAAAAAGAAGGATTGAGCGTATTTCCAGCACCGCGTTGACGTTAGCCTTGGCGTGTTTTGAAACGGTCAAGCCACCCATCACTGCAGCTGAAGTCTGGATGTCCTAACTTCTTTGCCAAAGACCTGGCTTTTCTTGAAGAATTGGACCGAAATCGGAATGTTTTCGGCCGTACAGCTTTGAACCAGGTCAAAGCAGCCTCTTCAACATCGGGAAAAGCCACTTTCTCATGCGTTTCCGACCTGCTGAAAAGACTCATTGTTGAACTGTTCCAGCAGTTTCTCCTTATTACATGTAATGTAAATTTTTGGGTCATTTGAATTAGATACGGCAAAAGTTCGACGTTTGAAGCAGGCCTATAAACAAAACTTACTAACTAGTAACTAACGGAGAGATGATACGACCATAATTTTGTTGAGATGCATCACAGCCTTGCATTCAAGGCTATATTCACTGCAAAGGAATTTTGGTAAGGAGCCTAGATAATTAAGTTGCTCAAACGAAGTATACTACGTGATGTACTTTGGTCAAAGAACGTTCGTGGTTTTGGGTACAAATACAACTTTATCATGATGAGACGATTTTCTTTTAAAAGCCAAGGTCTATTTGTTTGTGGCACCAATTTCAACGATCAAAAAAAAATAATACATGGTTTCATTACTGGACATGATGGCACTGATATTTTATTAATTGAAAGAATGTGTGCGTTTAGGCCACTCAAAAGGATTTTGGCAAAACTAGCAAATCATTCAGTCAAGTGATCAATTGTTTCCTGCTGGCTGTGGCCATTTAACCGGTAATAAACTTCCCAAGAGGATTAGATGTTGAGATGGAGAGAGTTGAAATCCCTGAGCTCAGGAAATACTGGTTTTCTCTCAAAAGGGTTTCAGTTCCATGGCATGATTGATACCGGTAACCTTTTTTTCTTGATTTTTCAGTATTTATTTTATGCCAAAGTAGACACAGCAGATGCTTAATATGTAGCTGTATTTTAGGCTACTCCTCCTTTTCTCTGACCTCCCCCTCTTTTTTTCCCTTTTTTTTTTCCTTTAAAATTTTATTTTATTTTTACTCAATTTACCTTGGGGCACGTGCCCCATGCCCCTGGATCCGCGCCTGCATAATGTGTGCATATGCCGGACTCAAGATCTTCCTTCTGCTTTGCCATTTTCGCCTGGATTTCATCCGGATTTCATCCATTCCGGGCTTAATTGATACAATTCTATGTCACTTATATCACCAACTTTGGCATCAGTATAAACTCCATCAAATGACGATGATGAACAACACAATTGGTCAGTACTACTTTTGGAAACTTCTTCAAAACACTCTCGGAAGTCGTAGTTGGTAAACTTATTTTTGCAGCTGTACGCGATGTGATATGCCTTATGTACAAAACGTAATGTAGTAAACAGTTGCGTTCGCCCTCCCGTAAATGTACGTCATCAAAATAGGCTCAGTGAAAGTGTCCCCGACGGCTTTTGTTTCTGGGCCTGTCGTTCGCGACAGTGGCGAAGTATACATTTTCATAGGTTTTGAAGGTTAAATAAACATAATGAAAGTCTTATTTTTGGTGATTCCTAATTAGAATTACTTACTTTTGAAAATATTTATCATTTTGTATGGTCTTTGTTGACGATGGTATCGGACATTCCTTGAAATATTTATGTATCGGGCTATCGTTTAAAATAATTTCGTCAAAAGTTATTTCTGTCATTCAAAGAAATTCCACGTTGAATGAATAGAAACAATCTGAAGGATTTTTACTATCTTGTCGTTAACGACAGAATGAAATAAGATTAAACTTGTATACATATCTCTTGCTGTAAGTTACGCATTTACAAACATTTTACTAAAATTGTGTACTGCCTTTAAAGAGAAGGTACAACAAATATCAGATTATTATCTCCCGACGCAAGAATTTCACCAATCCATATATAAATACCAGATTATCAAATGTCCGAATTATTAAAAATGATGTACATTCATTTTAAAGTTCTGTACCATGTGCCTTGTTTACACTTTGTGTTACCTTTAGAGTTTGCAGACATTTTGTACTTCCACATATTTTTAAATTTTTATTTATTTTGTTTTGCTGAGATCTCAAAATATCAGATGTTATGGTTTCTTGACAGACCAGTGTACATTTTTGAGTCCGGTGCAGATTGACCTTTGGGGCTCTTTTTGTAAGCATGTTATTGGTAACATCGTCTATATAAAACCATATATTTATTAAATTTTAACACTGCATCTTTGTAACCCATAAAATATGCAACATTAAACAATAAATTACCTTAATTAACTTTATAAACAAAAATTTGCCAAACAATAAATCGGTAAAAAAAAAAAAAAAATCATTGTGACTGAGGGAAATGCAGCTTTGCCAGCCATGGATTAGACATTTTATTTGATACTTTACTCCTTTCTCATCGTGTGACAACATGTATACAATATCCTCTGTCTACATATTAAAAAGTACTAAATTGCTCTACAGTACCTGGCGACAACAATTGAGAAAGTGCACTGCTTGCGCTGACTGCATAAAATACTATCAAGCAATTTTGAGGATATTTTCTTTTACACGATTTGTTATTTATTTATTTATTTATTTATATTTTGTGGCACGATAAAGGCTACATATCTATGAGGCAAAAGCTCATCATATAAAATACGTATGATAAATACTTATATGTTTTACGTTGCGAGAAAGGTGCAGAAAACCTATTATAATATAGGTTAATAATGGAGCTTCACGTTCAAAAACCAGTAAGTGGAATCACCTGTATTGTAACTGGTTTCCAGAAGGCTTTGCCTACTCTATGTCATAGTTTACGGGCACTAATTCACACAGCAAATGATTCTGGACAGTGAGACAGTTACAGTCTGTAGTAAATCATAAATAATACATTTAAACATGTTATTATCATACAGACGATATCAAAGGACATTTAACAAGAACAAGACAAGTTTAACAAAGGGTCTAAATAATGAATGTTCACCCATTAGACACTTTACAATAGCTATATTACAAAACAAAACATTGTATCATGATAAAAATCAGTGAATGCGTGCAATGTTCAACAGGATTAATGACTTTGTTCTGTAGTGGTGACGACACACACCGTAACAATATTGAGCCTCAGACAAACCACCAAATCAAACAGGCTTGTATCCCCCGAGTGATCCCCCGAGTGATTTAATTTCTGGGAAACATTTCTAACGGTACACTGGTAGACTAAACACAGTCCGTTCTGTGGTTTTATGCTTTCTTCGCTAATGATTTGATAGAGAAACCATAATACATAATGCATTAGATAATTAATTAGTTATGGTATCACTTATTAAAGTATAGACGAGCCCAACATTTTACTACGGTCATTGGTTAAAATAAATTTGCAGACATAAATTATTCATTTTGCTAGAGGTTTATGAATAATTCAGCAGCGTACTCGGAACGGACTGGTAAAGGTGTTCCATAATTATATTAACCAATGCTGGGACATACAGGGACCGAATTAAAATTAACTTTGTAAATGTTTCCACTGATTTTGAGCGATTAATATAAACTGTAAGCTACGCATCTTCAACATTCCTCTATGTATGTGTTCTGTCATAATACAAAAGCTTATATTTCGAAGAAAATTCATATCCACGAACACAAAATCAAAACTGATACATCTTTGCAAAAGGAATACATACTTTTGCATGAATATTTGTAATTATATATGTTTTACATCGACGGCCGTTTCTGTACAAGAGAAACTATGAAAAATAACTTTCTGACGCTCGACTACGAATTTAAAACTCAATTACTGGTGGGATTAATGCAATAAACTGCAGTGGCAACGACATTCTTGTCTCCCCTGCATTTTATCTGAATACATCAATCTAGATTATTTTGGTGAAGTTCTCGCCCTCACTGAAACACTCGGACACGTTGTCTTTCACCAGTATAATGTATGAGAAATTTAATTGCACTGCATAGCTAGTGTGCAGGTTCGTTCAGCCAGCGCGAGGTGAACACATTCACAACACGTCTTGGCTCAAGACAAAACCTTGCGTGCATTCAAGTTCAACTCTCCTTTCCTAAAGTTACCTAGATCTCAGGCGGTGATGAAAGAACAAAATTGTTTTCCCTAACCTCGATTGATGTGGATACACAGTGTCGGAAAGAGCTACTACAAGCAAATGATCAGTGTACTTTGTACAAGAGCATCAATTTCCATTTTGGTAGGATTTCACGATAAACTGGCCAGCAAATTATATTTTGTTCAACCCAAAAGTGGATACTATAAGACCACATAACCCTGGAAAGCTTGATCAACAAAATGGCGGATAAAGCAGCAGTTTTCGGGTGTAACTGTTTGATTGAGCAAGCCAAGTAGGTGTAATACATACAGTGTAATACAAGATGTGAATTATTTCGTCTCTGTACGGTTTTCCCTCATTTCATCACTTATCTCTACTGATGCAACAACATATGAGTTACCATAACAGCTACATACTTTGATACGGATAGAGTTATGATGATGGGTGAGAAAATATGAGTTGGGACTTTTGAACGATAGGTGTGTTTGATAGACTTTATAGTACGCTTGAATTTTGCAACGTATTCGTGGGGATAATTCATATAGGCCTATGCACACGTGTGGAGTTTTGTCAGCGCATCTTAACCACATTTCATTTAGGGGCCAAGAGAATGAAAGTCATAGATTTGCGTCCGGAAATTCTTCGAAAAACACATGAGGCTTTTTTTTCATTATTCATTATTATTCATTATTTCCATTGATCATTAATAACAGCGCGCAATCACAAGATGTTTCTTCTAATCTGTGTGACGTACGTGATCATTATATGCGGGCCGCACACACAGGCATACCACCAGGGCTCTAAACAGCAACGAACGTGTTGTGTGCATGTGATATGGCAGGTACAGTTGCAGGTGCGGATCGGACCCGGAGTTTACCATACAGTTTTACTAGCGCAATGCGACCTTTTTTGTGAACGACGTATGCGGGACTAAGATCATGTAAGAGAACACAAAGTGCTAATGATTATAGTACATACTGGTGGAAATTTGGTAAAAACTTTTGTTTTGACTGATGTGGATGATTTGGAACTAAATTTGTTTGCAGTGAAAGCTACCTTTTTGTGCAACATAATGATTTTTTTGGGGCAAGAATGAAAAATTTAGGCGGTATACCGCCTAAATTTTCAGGACATGTGGGCGGTGGACGCAAATCTATGACTTTCATTCCTCATGGCCTTACCGAAACTATTTCGAAAGCATCATTTGCTAACACACTTTTGCTACCAACCCGGAGCAATCCCTAGCTTTAAATGGGTTTATGTATTGAACAAACTCACGAAGTTCACATCCACATCATCATGAGACACATCACAGCATAAGGCCGCAAAAAAAAAAAGATGTTGAGTTGCTCCTTCCACCGACCGGACCCTAAAAGTGCTGGAAGAGATCTCGGGTCGGGTTTTTTTTTTTTTTCTTTCCTGTCATTCATATAGGCCTATTTATTAATGAAACTTACCAATTTTCTTTAGTATAAAAACATAATACGTTTGATTTGTGAAATTTTCCCACTTTTTAACCGGTAACTTACCGGCATACCCATTTTAAGACTCATAATCTACATGTTTTCAAATCGAATGGCCTGGCCCTCACATGGTGCACTGCCTTCGCACACACTGTGTGCCAACGATTGCGACTCAAATCTACATCGTTTTCCGCAACTCGAATGGTCCCCTCAACATGTTTTCCACTGGCTTCGCGCACTGTTTTGTATGTCAATCGATTGCGACTCAATCTACACGTTTTCAAATCAAATGGCCTCTCATCGTTGTGCACTGGCTCCCCCGCACTGGGTACGTGTGTCAACGATTGCGACTCTGATCTACACGTTTTCAAATCGAAGGGCCACTACACATGTTGCATGTTGAGCATTGCATACGCAATATGGATGAATTTGCTGTGTCGACTGCTACAGCGAAAAGTACAAACAACAAAACCAAGCTTGGGTTACTTTTATTCTGAAGCTAAAATTCCTTGCTGATAGGTATACAAATGAAAAACATGGTATGTGGTTTCCAGTTCCAATGCATTTCAATCTTAAAATGACAGTCAAGCGAAAAAAAAAAAAAAAAAAAAAAATTCCCGACCGACCGAACCCCTTCAAATATTTCTTCACTGGAGGGCAACTCGCAATAATTTTTTATTTGGCCTAATGTACAAAATACGCGACGTTGCAAATTACCAATAGGGCTGTTATAACAAATCCATGGAACTTGATGGCATCAACAGGCATCCGTAGATGATCCGCGATGACATCCACTGATTATCGCGAACCATGACCTCATTGAATCATGGAAATAGATTTTGAGAGTTTTCTCCAGGTGTGTGAACCATACACGATTACTTATACACAGAACATATCAATACACAGAGAACACTTGTCTCTGTTCCCCTCGTTAATAATACCTTGCCGTTTTAGTTACCTTCGTTTCTTGTTGGCATCAATTATAGACCTATCACTATACAGGTGGATTTGAGTTAGAACACTGTCATTTGTAGTGATACAATTCGAGAAGAATTCCGAAATGTAAGTTTGATACATAAGAGAGAGAAAAGGAGTAATGATAAATAGAATTAAATAATGAAATGCTTTTTTCATTTACATCCCTAATCCTTTTTGGATTATTTATGACCCAAAACTAAAGACATCTTCTGGGTATTTTAGAAATTAGCATATGAAATATACCACGTATGTATGTAATGTGTGAACAGACAATTTATGACAAATTTTGAAAATGATCCTCTGTTATTTTGTTTTAATACAAGGTTAGGATTGTCTTGATTTTTTCAGGTAACAATCCTTCAGCCTAGGGGAATAGCATTGTAAAATTGGACAACATGTGAGATGAATCTTGTTTTATTAGTACTTCTAGTTAATTAGTACTTTCTAGTCCCACGTTAGGAGCATAACATCTTGCAGTAAAAGAAGACCCATTGTAATTACTTAATTACTGAGAAAGTTGTTTCAGAATTTTTAAAAAGCCACAACTCCCAAGGAACTTTTGGAATGTAGGCCTACACAGAAAAAATATGACAAAGTACCCCATTTATTGTCATTTTAAGGTCCCCTGTTTTTCAAAATGCCTCACACTTTTTGGACCCATTATGGGGTGGACAGACCCTACTATATAGTGTGAGACAAGTGAATTTATATAAGATGTGTTTTTAGATTTGAGGCTTAAATCTAGTGGTTGTAAAACAGGTTCATTTCAATGAATGGTTGGGGTTTTAGCGCTTATGTAATAAACTACATATTAAAAAAAATGTTTCTTTCTAATAACTCTTCAACGCTCTTTTATTTCGGTATAACAGGTCAGCAGTTATTAATGACATGGCTGAAGCTGCACCTCTTTATCTGAGCAGGGGTGCAAGATTAATATCATATACATTGAATGCCTTCCAATCTGCAGAATACCTTTGCTGTACCGATCCGAAAAATTCTGGATTGTCATCATTTCTGCTTTAAGCTGTGAATGCAATTGGAAGAACTTGTTGAAAACACGGATCCCAAAAACAGATAATATATTGTTTGCCCAGTTTGCAGGCAGGAGACAGCAGTAGTTCCAGATAAAGGTTTGTCAAGTCTAACCAAACTGTTTTTCTTGAGTTCTCTTGTCGATGAGGTCAACAGACAGGAGCAGTGCCAAGGAGATATAGTATTGCCCACATCACGACTGTGTAAGGATCTTAACCAAGGTTGAAGCCATCTCAATAGGTGTCTAGAATACAAGCGCTAAAATTCGCCAAACATGCCAAGAAACCCATACCCAAGCTTTGTCAAGGCTAGCTAACATTTCAAGTGAATGTAGTATAATGTTTACAAGTTTCGAAATTTTTTGGCTTGTTTTTTTTGACAGAGAAGACTTCGTCACCTGGTAGTAGCTTATCAAAGTAACGTAACATTCAAGTAGTACCTGATGCAACGTTTTATTACAAAGAGAAGGTAAAATGATGGAAACGATGCTTCACTTTTGCATATATGGCCTTTATGCGTAAAGTAAGTCTTAACTCTTTGATGCACAGATTAATTTATTGTTCTTAACGTGTTTTTGGCGGATCGCGTTATGTGTCAAAGGGTTAACAGAGCGACAGGGCTCAGCCTAAAAACAAAATTATTAACCCTCCCTATGCCCAGGCTGAAATTTGGCCAGTAGCACCTGCAGAGACCCACAGACACAGTCACTTGAGTATTTGCATTGCTACAATTGTTCACACATGTATATTTTCTCTGCAGTGCTGGAGTTAGGTGGCAAAAGTCAAACACACTTGTATATGTCTTCTACAAGTTATATGCAGAGTCACACAGAGCTGTGTATGTACTGCATAAGTTACAGTCAAGTGGTTTTGGTTTGACTTCAACCAGAGCCTACATGTCCTCAGATTTATTTGAGTGCACTGCACAAAGTCAATGTGGTTGGGGTGACTACAAATTTTGAGTGTCTTTTGATTGTTAAACCTATAGGAGGGTTAAAATGGGCATCTTAAATGAATGTGCGTGAAATAACTCTTTGGCTTGATTTGTTTGTTTTCACAGCTGTATACACAAGCGAAAAAGATCTCACAATTTCCCCTAATTGGGCATTGGATCATGCGATTGATTTGACACAGTTAGCCGCCCAGTAACCTATGTGGCTCATAACTGGAAAAGCTGTGGCTTCGTTATTTGATTAAGGAACATTCCCAAAAAGAAACATTTATTTGGGAATATTCAATTGTTGGGAACAACGGCTGACCCATGGTCTTTATCCTGCTAAGCTTAAGCGATAATACGATCAAACTGGGCCATCGCGCATAACTTTTTGTTACTTACGATATAGAGAACCTTTTCAAGTTATTGAGATAATATGTGCAAATCGTGTTTAAAAAAAAAACATTGTGATAAAAAGAAATTGCCATTGTGAGTCAAGTCAGAAATTCCATGGAAACAAAATTACGACAGTCTTTTCAGCTTCGAACGTCCACAAACAGAAGTATATACATATTAACACTATGCAATGAATTTGCTTATTTATTGTGACACTTGTAGAGGGTATATACCTGTGGTTATCGGCTCTAAAGCAATCATGCATGAATGAAAAAAGAGAAGTTGTGATACCTTTGAAAATCGCGATATATGTTATGTTTCTGCACGATCTGCTCGTGGATGAAAAAATTACGTGCCGAGCCACATCCTGTGGTAAAGCACTCAACAAACTCTGATTATTCTTTGTTATGAATTTAACCCCTTAATGACAGTGTTTTTTGCCTATAGCCGTACGGTGAATTAATTGATTTTCCAGCTGCATTTGTTGAGAATTGCGCCTTTGAATAGGAAATCTTCTAGGCCATATAGTTTGAGTGAACCATATAATGTTCTTGGACATGGAGTGTAAGCTGCCCGCTTTTATTGTTCGTCTATACGGCTATTGAACAGTGGAGTTGTGTGTACATGTCCACGGCCGAGGTTTGAACCGGCGCCCTCGGCCCAACAGATGTTTCTCTAGCGGTTGGCCGCAACCACCTTCCTACCTCGTAAAAGCCAATACCGTACTGGCAAGGGTTTAAACACATTGCTTGTTAACATTTGCCTTCAACTGATGATAGATTGTTAATCACTTTGATGTTGTTTATATCCGCAGAATCCAACATATGGCGGAGTTTTTGATCTCCACAGATGTCCTGCTGCCCTGACATGGACGCCTCTCCAGTCCAGTATCATCCTTTTGAAGTGCCCTGCGAAGTAAACTGCATTCTAACCGCCTGTAACCTCCTACAATCGTAATACGTTCTTGCGAAACAACCCATTCAGGCCACTCCAAGCCATTAGGCTGTTGCCAGTGGCTCTCCTATGGTTACTCCTTCTGTGCAGCACGTCACACACCACAGAGATTGCGTAGGCAAAGTGGTCTCCCATAGATACACTTGTCAGGTCATACTAATATGTTCAAAGCATTTAGCAGTGGCCTTGGGGTAAGGCACACAGTTGATTTTGTAAGATTACTTGGAAAGGACACAGAAGGCTTTTTACATGTACATGAAGTATGTACGGAAGGTTGTCTAAAGAACAGAATGTTGTGGTTCGGAATTGGCCTCCATGTGTAGAGGCCGTTATTAATGTTTCCCATGTTCCACGAATGATGAAGTGCAGATGGTATCAGTGTACAATGCTTGTAGAAGCGGGTGTGTAGCATGCATTATGTGCAATATTAAGTCATGAACGGGGAAACACAATATTATATATAATAATAATAATAATGTATAGATTTATATAGCGACGTAGATCCACCAATCCATGTGGCGCTCATAGGCGCATTATATTATTATCCCTGCTCATAAGGCTCATAAATCATTCCCTGAAACCATCTCAGCTCCCCTGGGGAGTATACAGCTCAATTGCTGCCATTTTCTAGGGATATAGAGTAAACAATCATCTGCCTTCACAGAATTGTACCCATTTAACCCTGGGTGTAGAGAAGCAATTATGCGTTAAGTGTCTTGCTCAAGGACACAGTGTGTCACGGCCGGGAATAGAACCCACACTCATTGCTGGCAAAACACCAGAACTTGAGTTCAGTGCGCTTAGACCGCACGGACAATCCACTTTACGTGGCATTATCGCTTTAACACACGGGACCCACGGCATTTTACGTCCCATCGAAGGGCGCGAAGCAATTATGGTTACCTTATTGCTCAAGGAACTGTGTCGACGACTGGAGCTCGAAGCTCCACACCCCTGCTGCTGGCAACACTCCAGAACTTGAGTTCGGTGCGCTAGACCGCCTCGAACCACGACATACTCCATGATTGTTGATTGTCATACACAAGTAATAGGATGTATTCTTGAAGATTTACTTGCATTTTGTTTGATTCCTTTGGAGATTAAAATGCTTTGATCATGGGAAAGTGTGAGTTCCACTTGGATTATGTGTTTCATGCATATATTTTTGCTTTGAAAGGCCATGGCATGTATGTCCACAATAACATGTATTGATACTTTCTCCAAATTGGCACAATGTTTGTTATCGGCATTCTTGAACTATGTGAGAATATGGGTTGTATGCATACATGTACATTGTTTGGTTCTTTCATCATGGCTTGCTTTTTACTAGAGAATTGTAGATGATTCATGTTTAAAAAAAAAAAAAAAAAATTGTTTTATTCGGAATCGTTTTGTTATTTTCGCTTATTGAAAGTAAAGACTTGAATAAATGCAGTCCAAATTTACCCATTGTGAAATTTCATTTGTTAGATTTCAGTACAATGGTGCAAGAAGAAAACTGAAGGAATTTCTGTATGAACCCCGAGCTCCAGTTATTTCTAATGATATGTCTATCTTCTGAGTATACGTGTACATTCCTTAAATCACTTAATCGTTATCCTGGTGAGGTGGGGAGGGCCAGAACTCTGGAGTGTAGTCTCGGCCATTGAGTGGCTTTGTTAACCTCAGGGGTCTGTCTTTACTTAGGAGCACAAGGGTTAGTGATGTGACTGATGAGGGTACAGGTGTTTTTTTCTGAGTTTTTTTTATGTACAGTATACATGTATATTCACACAACTTAACCTCCTACTTTTGGTATCCTTTTCATACAAGTTGATGTGCCATTTGAAACCATTCGGCTATGTAGAACACCTAGGTAAGGTAGTGTATCCACCATTCAAAACCATTTGGAATGGATAAGCCACCTGTGTATGTAGTACATTATTCACCATTTGAAACCATTCGGCTATACAAACACACCAAGGTGTAAGTGTGTATCGACCATTCAAAAACATTTGAATGGATCTCGAGAATGGGTCAATAAATTGCTAATAACACTGTTCATGGTATCACTCATGTGTACAAAACCAATAGGCATTTTTTGAAAGTGGAAATTTTGAAATGGTTTCAAATGGTCTTTACTCGTATAGGGAGGGTTAACTCTTAAGATTTGAAAACCTTTCACAGTTGATTTGATTTTTCCCCCACACCACTGACAATGTAGGAAGCTCTGTATATACCTCGGTGCTTTTCTGAGAGTCTGTGGAAAAAAAAATCACAGGCGATGTGCGAGTGATTTGATGTCACGCATATGTACGCCGTCTTACAGGCCTGTGATTTTTCCTGATTTTTCCTGATTTCAGGATTTTACAAATCTTCTTTGCCTCAAAATGTTCTTTAAAAGAAGAGATAGCCTGTATGTGTGTCCAAACCCCTATAGTTGCCTCGTGTTTTTGTGGGGGGTGTGAGTAGTCTGTAAATCCTCCATAATGAAAACAACCAGGGTTCCGGCTCGCTTTGTCCTCTGGGTCAAATGGAGACCCAGGCCTGCTACCCAATTTATCAGGATTTCTACTTTTGTCAAATCACACCCTTGGTCTTACCTTCCTCGACCATGACAATGCCCGGCGATGATTATTATGCCGGCTAACTATATCCAGTCTATAAGTAGCACCAGGTACCATGATATGTATAGATTGGATGTATAACCAACTTCATTTAAGTTAAAAGAAGAAGCAGTTTTGCCAACATTACAATGCGTTATATTATCCATTTAACCATCCTACAATCAGTGACATTTTTGAAACAACCCATTCAGGCCACTCTCAAGCCATTGCTCATAGCTACCTACCTCGCATAGTAAATACAATGCTCATATGGGTGTTTTTTTTTTAGTTTGATTGGATTACATTGCAGGGCATATTACTGCTGTTCCCAGACCCAGTGGCAGGTGCAGTAGGTTACTATGTGAGAGTCTGTGTTTACAAATAAACTGCTGAAATCCCAATGGATGATGGGCTTGGTATGGTTTATTGGTCTCATCCAGTGGCTGATGGTGATTTATTATTGGGGTATAACCTGCTGAAAATAAGGCTCTTTGTGGTATATCAGTATATGTGTCTTTGCTATGTGCATGTATGCATTGAGATTACTTCAAATGTATGGTCAGTGCGCTTATATGCACACAACAATGTGTACAAATACATTGGACATTTAGTGGTTTACAGGTGGCCTCAATGTGTGTAGGAGGGTTAAAGGGACAAATCATTACTTATCAAAACATACTTTTCAACAGGACATGGGAATCGGTGTCATAGGTTTAAGATGAACACAGTGACTGAAATGATTGGCTCCATTTACTGCAGTATATAAGGCCCCCCAAAAAGTCTCCAGTGTCTGGTCTCTCATGCGCTGTCAGCCTCAGACTGCGTATTTTTTTTTTGTTTTTTAAATTTTGTTATGTCAATTGCACAAATTGCTGGATCAATTAGAATTATTATTATTTGTTATTATTTAAACTTATTTATACACGGTAAACCCCATTCAACCAAGGTTTGTTTTTCATAAGGGGGGCCATGTTGCATAAAACTTCTGTAAAAATTTGAACATTATAAAGTAGGAATAAAAATGCTTTAAGTCATCAAGTCAAAAATAATCTTCTGAAACAAATAAAAACATTAGTCAGTCAGTGTCCAAAAGCAAGAATAGATTTTGTAAAGAAGTAAAATAAATTATAAATAGGGCGGATAAAAGCAGGAACTACTACAAGCACAAGAACACAGTAAAAATCAATAGAATTAAAACCAAACAAGAGGATAAGTGTTTATATTTAAGTAATTACTGTGAAATGAATATGATTTAACTATACACAGAAACATAAAATTAAAAAAGTTAAATAAATTAAAAATGAGATCCCTACCGTGTAAGGTGACTTTTTCACATAGGGGGTGCTGAAAAGTTTGCTCACTGTGTTGTGAGGCCTCTCTTAATATACTCACCATACTTTGTGTGTGTGTATGGAAATTTGGTCCCTAGTATATCATGTATCACGATTTCTGTGTGTCAATCCAAAAAGATTACCAAAAAAAGTGTCCTGCAACCGATTTTGAAGCTCACCTATAAGACTCATGTGAGGTATTATGGCAGTCACTGATTTAATCTTTAAAAATAGCACACTTTTGATTCCATGCACCCTGTTGATGAGTGTGGACTAGTACTGCCCATTAACCCCACCCACCCAAATCTGCAAAATACTCCAAGGGACACTTTGGGGAAAAAATTCAGCACTGTTGGAAACTGGTACTTTCCACACTACCTTCAATGGGGCAAAATGCTACCTACCTGGCAAGAACTACACATTGTACAGGGCCATAAGTGTTGAGATATGAAAGATCAACGAAAATGCACATGTATGGTGCATTTGAAGATAACGCATGTTTCCCAAAAATTATGCGTTGATGGATTTTGGAGAGTTCGGGAAGGTTCCTAGCAGAATACCTAGGGGGTTAGGGTTAATGTAGAAATACTGTTTGCCCTAATATCTGTGGGGCCAGTAACGGAATGTTCTCAATGGCTACATTGGACAGACCCGTGGTGATAAATGTAAGGTTCTTCTTACTGCTTTGTGTCCAGGATTCACAAGGGATAGGAATATGTTACCAGCCGAATCCTGTCATTTTCGGCATGTTTGAAGGCTATTATGGTGCATCGGATAACCTGCTGGTAAATATTATGTACAACTGCTAAATATACTACATCTAGTGGCAGACTTGTATTCAGAGTCACAGTTCACCTGGAACATGTGTCATGATTCACAAAGGTCAAGTCTAAGTCAAGTTTAAAGTTTAAGCTACAATCTAGGAAGCCAAATGTTGGATCTGAATGATTTAATCAATCACAAAATGTATAGCGTTGGGCAGCTTTTTTCAAGACCTCTTTGATCCGCCCCTGCATTATAGGACTCCATTTGCATATTGAACATGTAAATTCATGTCTCAAATGTTTGCCAAAATTATGCAGTCAGTATTGCTTTATACATTCTGGACATAATTATTGTATGTGTAATTATTGTGTAAATATATGACATTGGTTTATACTGTATGTGTCATGGATCAAGTAAGTCTTTTAATTGTGTGTATTCTTGTGAGCGGGTGCTCAAATACTTGATGATGGAGGTCCAAGTATTGACCAAGTCAATTCCTGGGTACCAGTTACATCAGACCTTATATAGTTTATTTAAACCATCTTGTTACTGAGGGCTGTGGTTTCGGGATATTTTTGGACGGGTGCACCAAAGTAGGCTTAAGATACCCGGATACCGTTTTAATTCCTTGTTGGCTTATGCCTCGATTGGTGTACACAATACATGTACCTGTAAATGGTAACAAATTGACTATTATAATAATAGAGGATTACGTACTATCGCTCTTTTTCTTTGTTGATTGTAATCACTTGAATTTGGAAAGGTAATTGTCTGTACAAGTGCATTGTTCAAGAGTCTGAATTGTCTGTTTGCACCGCTCAAATGTTAAGTCGCATTTTTAAAAAGTGGTTACGGGTAGTGGAACCGAAAAAATGGGAACCGGTACGACCCGAAGTTTCGGTCGGGTATCCGGATACCCGGATACTGTTTGCACAGCCCTCACTTATTTAAGTATTATTGTAATTTGATACTGTAAATGGTCAAGGGTGGAAATTATTAATAATTTGTTTATCATTTGCCAATTGAAGAGAGTAATGGTATCAAAAATAAAGGTTATGACTACTGAGTATGAATATTCAGATGGGGGACTTTTGGGATTATCCGCAATATGCATTGCATGTCATCCAAATATAAACTTGTCGTCTCATCAAGTCTAAAATCTTCCAAATTCTCCTTTGTCCTTTAGACCAAGGAGACCTCGGGCCCGCTACCTATTTTCAGGAGATTTTTTGTACTGTTTTAAAATTACATCCCTGGTTTCATGTTTATGTTTTAGAAAAAGACCTTGGTGCCCTTACACCAATCTGGTTTATATTTGATTTTGTTGTTGCAGGACTTCGAATCGGGACTCGACATGGTGCCAGTTTCAAACTTCCATCGAAGTGGGCAGCAGAGCGCCATTCTATCACGTTAAAACATTCTCTCTTGGGAGGTAAGATGCTTGAGATCGCCGGTACTGCAAGAGCAAAAGAAGTGATATTCTTGAAAATGTTTCGCCTGGGTTTTAATGGGCAACTGGTTCCTGATATTTTTGTTGTTTCATTTGAATATTGATAATTTCCTTTTAGAAAAGGGAAAACAAATACTTTGGAAATTATATATTCACCAAATAGTTGTCGTAGTTTTCTTAACCCTTTCTACTACTACAAGGGTAAAAACAGTCAAAATGTTGATATAAATGTTGGTATATCTAGTGCACTTAAAAGTCCAACACTGTCAAACCTTCACGTGTGTAAAGGCACATTTACAGGTCAAAATGAATTGACCATTTTGACTGGTATAAAAGCATTGTCTGGTATTGTTGAGGTGGTCAAATGACAGTAAAACCAGTCAAAAATGCCCCCGTGTGCACATTTGGGTCAACAGTCAAAACAGCAGTTGACTTGTGTTTGCCATTTGGTCCGGCGGTTTAGTGCATCGGATTTGTGTTCTGATGGCCGATGCGTCAGAATACAGGGTTCGAATCCCAACCGCGACCATGGTGCTTGTGTCCTTGAGCAAGACACTTTACCATAATTGCTTCTTTCCACCCAGGGTAAATGGGTACCTGTGAGGAACGCAGAGTTGGTTGTTGTGTTTGATTAGCCCCATATGCCATATAATGGCAGCAATTGAGCTGTATACTCCCCAGGGAGTTGAGACGCAGTTTTTAGGGAATGATTTATGAGCCTGATGAGCAGGGTAATAATATAATGCAACCTGTGAGCACCAGTTTGGGTGGATCACGTCACGCTATATAAGTCATATGGGTCCAATATTATTATTATTATTATTATTATTATTATTATTATTATTATTATTATTATTATTATTATTATTATTATTATTATTATTATTATTATTATTATTATTTATTATTATTATTATTATTATTATTCATTATTTCGCGTTAACACAGCATGAAAAGAAAGATCTTATTTTCCTTTTCTTCCGGGGTTATTACCTCGAGTCAAACTGCCGGTGCCACGTCCCGTGGCCTTAGATCTCTAGTGTCTTCATAAGAATCCTTGCTGTCCCTAAGAATTGCGCCCTTCTGTAGTAATTCTACTCTAACTGGATGTTCCTATCTCCTTGAGATGTTCTCCAACGCAACTGGAGTTGTACCCAGCTCCCCTACCACCACTAAACAATCCTCTACCTTGACTTGCCACAACTTACGGAGTCTTCTAAGCAATCCTGATATTTCTGTACCTTCTCCTTCTCCAAAACTACTCTACTATCACCCCGGGCACAGCTATATCAATGAATATTTTATCTTTGCATGCTTTATTCAAGAACAAACAACATCCGGCCGCCTATGTTCTATAACATGATCTGTCTGAATGTTGAAGTCCTAGAGAGAATCTTGACATATCCGTTTCTTCAACTCTTTTTCCGGCACATGGTGTTGTTTCACCACGATTGCACCTTGACACCGTCTTTCTTACACAGATCCCAATGGATCACCTTAGCACAACTTATCGTCTGCTTTTGTACTCTGTCTGAGCATGCACTCTGCGTTCGCTGACAATGTGAAATACAGTCTCCTCCGCCGCATTGCACATATTCTGCACCTGAAGAGACATCTGACTTCTCGATCCCTTGCCTTCATCACATTAAATCGGCAGAGACTGGTCTTGCGCTGCAGTAATCAGACCCTCAGTTTCTTTTCTTTAGTTCTCCTCTCCTCAACCATTTCTCAAGTTGCTGCTACTTGCCACTTCTTCTGTACATCTCGGGAATCGGTCATGGATGAGTGGTTTTCTCCTGCCAATCTAAATTCTTCTCTTCTTTATTGTGTGTGTGTCTTTATTATACATATTATTATTATTATTATTATTATTATTATTATTATTATTATTATTATTATTATTACACACACATACACACATATTATTATGTGTGTGTGTGTGTGTGTATTATTATTATTATTATTATTATTATTATTATTATTATTATTATTATTATTATTATTATTACACACACATATATTATTATTATTATTATTATTATTATTATTATTATTATTATTATTATTATTATTATTATTATTATTATTATTATTATTATTATTATTATTATTATTATTATTATTATTATTATTATTATTATTATTATTATTATTATTATTATTATTATTATTATTATTATTATTATTATTATTATTATTATTATTATTATTATTATTATTATTATTATTATTATTATTATTATTATTATTATTATTATTATTATGTGTGTGTTATATATATATTATTATTATTATTATTATTATTATTATTATTATTATTATTATTATCTAGAGCAACCTTCCCACTAAGTGCAGGAGGGTTAATACATGTAATACTCAATAAATTTGTTTCAGTAGTAACATGTTTACTGATAAACCACATGCTTCCCTCACTAAAAGATTCCAGTAAATCTGTGATCAATTATGTTTGAGATTACCAATAGTGTAATATTCATGCAATAAGGGGAATAATGTTGAGATTGTTTGTCTTTCATACAGGTTACACACACCACCAACGTGCAATAAGGCAGACTGAAGCATCCGCCAGTAAAGTTAGAGCTCCATTGTCAGAAGCTGAATTTAGCGAAGGAAAAAACACTTCTGGTAAGCCAACTTCGGGTTCATTAATAGTTTAGCTTGTTTCTCCACTGAATCACAACAATAAACATCAATGATACATTTCAGCAAATTAATAATTATATTAACTCTCCTACTACCAAGGGTCAATATCCAGTCAAAATGTTGTTGCTACATGCCAATGTACACTCACTGGCCATAAGTATTGCAACATTGAAATTCACCAAAGTTCGTTAGTTTGGAGAACTGTGTTACAATAACACTTTATTTTATTTTATTCACACTACTCAAGATCTCTTTGAAAGTGCCTGTGTTTCTTGAAGTCAATGTTCTTTTTGTTCTGTGCTCGGAAACAAATTCGGGTAACCACGTGACCCTGATAATTGCAGGCCTATTATTACATTGTCTAAGGCAACGTGTCGTGCAAAAAATTCCTGTTGCAATACTTTTTGGCCAGTGAGTGTATATCTAAAGTGCATAAAGTCAAACTCTGTCGTAACCTTGCGTGTAGTAAGTACATTCACAGGTCCAAAATGAGTCAACCGTTTTTGACTGGTAAAAGCATTGTCTAGTATTGTTCAGGGTTGGTCAAAATGACAGTAAAAAACCAGTCAAAATGCCCCCTGTGTATATTTGGTTCAACAGTCAAAACAGGCAGTTGACTGGTTTTGACACTCTATAGCAACTTCCCACTAAAGTGCAGAGCTCTGTAGTAGGAGAGGTTAATATAAAAAGTGATTCTACAAAAGGGGAAACCCATTGGATGCAGAGCTTGTAGTCATCAGGGTTGTAGTTACCACCCTGGTCAGAGCCCGGGTCGGTCACTGATTGGCCCCTAGCTTTAGCCGACAGGATGAATCGAAAATTAACAAACTCCGACCGCAGGCATAAATTTATGTAAAATTATTAAAAATTTTCCATTGAAATAAGTGAGAAACAAAGAAAAACTCATTGTAAACTCCTATTCAACGTGTGTATTTTATTTTTTGTTAAAACAATCAGGCGCCATATGTAACCACCTGAGTTTAGGTGCCCGCCACCCCTTTCTTATGCACTAATGATTACCACCAAACACCCTAGACTCTTTCTCAGGGAAAGAATGGTGCGTAATGCGTGTTACACGTGGCCTTTGCACACCACCGCCAGATGTGATGGGTACGACCACTCGATCCATGGTCAACATTATAATAATTTTATGCACGTGACGTGAGTGGGATAGCCCAGTGAATCCCAATCGTGATTGGTTAGTTGCATGCATGTTGCGCTGCAAGATCTCTGCCAGGCTGCCGTTCGCTTGTGCAAACATACTGCCAAGCGATTTTGCACAACGTTTAAACAATTCTGAGTGGAACGAGTTGTGCTGCGCAACGGTCACCGGCTCGACAAAATTAGCCGGACATTCAATTGCCCTAGCTACAACCTGGTGGTCATGTGTACACAACTCAACTAAATACTTACTCTTAGGATATTACTTGTTAGGATGTGCATGTATTTGGCCAAACCTGGTACAAAAATTTAGGAAGAGTACTTGGATACCTGAATGAATCTATAGGGAATATTATTTTTTACTACGTTAAATATAAATGTAATAATTTGATGTGAATAAGAGGTGTACATAATAATAATAATAATAATAATAATAATAATAATGTGTGGACTTATATAGCGTGCGTATCCACCAAACTGGTGCTCAAGGCGCGTATTATATATTATTACACCCCTGCTCATCAGGGCCTATAAATCATTCCTGA
>CM055829.1:9294588-9319644 GCA_029582265.1 Zoroaster sp. YZ-2022 | reverse complement strand
ATCATTGTCATTTGATTACACAATCACCAGTTCAGTCGCCTTTATTTACTAATAAAGTCATTCTAAATGAGAACCAGAAATGTGTACATTGTGTACATAAAACAAAGTGTAACTTTTTTACATTTATTTGGTTATTTTGAATTTGAAAGGCTTCACTGCAGCTCACTCAGCTATAGTAGTATATATGTGTATGATGAGCATGCAGTAATTTCCCTTAACCCTTTCAGCCCCAATGGCGACTTTAGTCGCCCGTGCACTGTAGTACCACGCTTGAGCCCCAATGGCGAGTTTAGTCGACCGTGCAGTAGTACACCGTACCCCGCTTGAGCCCCAACGGCGACTAAGGCCAAAAAAAAGAAAAGATGTTGAGTTGCCCTCCACCGACCGACCCAAATGTGCTGAAATCTCGGGTCCGGGTTTTTTTTTTTTTTTTTCCCCGTCATTCATAGGCCTATTTATTAATGAAACTTACCAATTTTCTTTGTATAAAACATAATACAATGTACGTTTGATTTGTGAAATTTTCCACTTTTTTTACCGGTAAATTTACCAGTACCCAAGACTCAATCTACATGTTTTCAAATCGAATGGCCCCGGCCCTCATGCATGGTGCACTGCCTTCGCACACACTGTGTGCCAACGATTGTGACTCAAATCTACACGTTTTCCAATCGAATGGCCCCTCACATGTTTTCCACTGGCTTCGCGCACTGTTTTGTATGTCAACGATTGCGACTCAATCTACACGTTTTCAAATCAAATGGCCCTCACACGTTGTGCACTGGCTCCCCGCACGCGAATTTTTTTTTCCCAGCGCGGTAAAGGCCATCATTTGCATTTTCGCTTCCTATTGGTTAGGTCTCGTCGTGTACGCTATAATGGCGAATTACTCATTAGATCGATGATGATGTCACTGTTGCTGTAAAGCATACTGTACTTGTACAGTGTATAATTTATTAAACTGTTCTTCCACATTTTTTGTTACACAATCTCTTCTTACATCACAAGAAAAAAGTGACCCTGGCTTTCACTCCATTATGTAAATCTAATTTGTCTGATTGTATATGAATGTCAATTAATAATAAATCAAATCAATGCCTCAGGAATAGTGAACTGTTGTTTAACTTAAAAACAATCTGACTTGATTTCTGTCTCTTACAAGTGGTCTGTTTTTGTATTTCTTTTATTCTGATGGGATAACTAACAAAAGAGGAAGACAAAAATATACAAAGAAAATTACTTTATTCAAACCAACAAATAAAAAAAAAAATCTTGAAATAGTTTGTTGAAATTAGTAAGTGTGGAAACAAAAGATAATCATAACGTTACACGTCTATTTTTACCCACCACCATGGGTGACGTGAATATACTTAAGTTAACTTTCTTATAAAGTCTAGATGTCATTATTGTTTACCAACCTTTGCCATACGACTACAGTACTAGTATTACTGTAGGACTGGCTGTAAAGCGCACAGTAGGCCTGTCACTGCATGAGTTTCTAGTGTACAAATGTACATGTACATGTGGAGGCTTGCAAACATAAATGTCACCCCATCGCTAAGGCAGCTTCGTGTTCAAATTAATCAAAGTTACCTTATAATTTATATATTAATGAGCTTCTTTAGTTTTGCATTATGAACTTAAATTAAGCAATTCTTACCTTCAAATAAGGGCAGTCATCTACCGTGAGACGTGCACACTCACAGTCCATGATAATATAGTATTTACTAGTATACTATTTAATTCCGTATTGTTTTAGATTCACCATGCATGCAGGGCAGTGCATAAGACGCGCTTACTCTCACAAGTGCACGTCAGCAGCATGCACAAAACTGCATTGAACACAAAGTTCTTGCAAGCACATCCATGTAATGAATTATTCATCATTATGGACGAGACCTAACCAATAGGAAGCGAAAATGCAAATAATGGCCTTTACCGCGCTGGGGAAATTTTTTTCGCTCCCCGCACTGTACGTGTGTCAACGATTGCGACTTGATCTAGACGTTTTCAAATCGAATGGCCACTCACATGTTGCATGTTGAGTATTGCACGCAATATGGATGAATTTGCTGTGTCAATCACAGCGAAAAATACAACAAAAATGCTTGGGATACTTTTATTCTGAAGCAAAATTCCTTGCTGATAGGTATACAAATGAAAAACATGGTATGTGGTTTCAGTTCCAATGCATTTCAATCTTAAAATGACAGTCAAGCCTCAAGGAGAGAAAAAAAAAAAAAATCCCGACCGACCGACCCCTTTCACTGGAGGGCAAGTCAACAATTATTTTTTTTTGGCCTAATATAAAATTATTGTCGCCGAGAGCGGAGTTCGCTTTTTCGAGAGGCTGTATTATTTTCGTTTGCCGCCCTCTGCTTTTGAATTTTATTGAGTCAGAAAGTTCGTTGACACCGCTTTCGTTTTCGTATGATACAATAGGGGTCACCATTACCATTTTTGAGCAAAAAATCGAGTCTTCTTGCCTAAATTTCAGCATCATGGCTGATCGCGATGCAGAGATACTTGCAGAATTGTTTGTAGACAGCGACTCTGACATGGAATCTGTGAGTTCATCCGAAGAATCCGCTGAAAATAGCCACAAATCTGATGAACATTCTTCATCTTCAGACTCAGATATCGACGTAGCTGGACGGAGTGGCGTGGCTGCAACCCCTGGGCGTGGGCGTGGGCGTGGGCGCGGGCACGGGCATACCGGCCTGAGGGCTGCTGGTGCCGGCTGTGGTCGTGGTGGCGGTTGAGGCAGAGGTTGGACTCCAGCACCCGATTTCCGCGCTGGATGGAAGGAGACAGCCAACTTTAAAACATTCAGTTGCACTGTTTTTCCAACAATATGATTATGAGTGATGTAGGCCATAATGAATTTCCTCATTATTTACCAATCCAACACTACATGTACATGTAAATCCTCTGTAAAGTCGTGTACATCAGTAAAGAAAAAGGAAACCAGTAGGAAATCTTTGTGTCTGATTATAAACATTTATTGTCATGCTTTCATCAGTAGCACAATGTATGGGCCATCCTCTGGACAATGCATATGAAGAATAAATGAGTGTGCATGCTTTGCATTGAAACATGCCTTTGTCCCCATATCCCTGGTCAATAAGCAGTGTTGAAAAGCTCCAATTCCAAGACTGCAAATTCAATAATAGATCCACATAAACTAGCTGGTCATACAATAACATGTAGCTCTGGGTTTTATACAATATACATGTAGAAGTTTTATACATGATCAAAGTGTCAAACTTTGAACACCATGTTTCCTTTTCTAACATTTCATTTTCAAAGTAACAATCAAACTTGAGTGCAGGGAGCACTCCAACTTAAATAATTTCAAAGCGTAAAATGACTTCACGCACATATCTAGCTGTGTTGTAAAAGCTTTAGCTTGCCTATGTTATATTTTGGTATCAAATGAAAGACCATTTCATGGGCTACAAATGGCATGCACAAAGTCTTTTTATGCAACAAATATTTCACATAGAAAATCGAGTTTGAAAATAGCCAGAAGTTCAAGCTACGTTTTTGCTGTGTGTGTGTGAAAAAACGTGGGACTGGGGAGCACTATGTGCATCAACAATGTGGGCACTGCAGGTTGCATGCACATAAACAATGTGGGGCTGATCATCACTTGTTGTTTTTTCACTATTAGCATCATGTGATAAACTTACCGAGTGCTTTGTACGTTTTGCTGATTCAGTTCTTTGGACTTGAGAATCTTCTTCCTACCAAAACAAATAAAGTAACACAAATGTACACAATTAATGATATTGTAATTTGCACTATTAATGGTCCCTTCATGCAAGCATGCTACTCGACCTTAAATTGTCTAAAGGCCTGCATGCAATTTGCAAAAAATAATATCATGTGTTTATCTCAACTATCACGAAGCTGAGGTACAGGTTCTGAAAAGAACCTTCGCACAACTCATATCTCTACTGTCGCTAAGTGAGAATGGTTCAAGGGAGAACCAATGTCGGGCATAGGCTTGGGCGATGACACGATAATATCGAATATCGCGATATTTATTTTTACGCGATTATGATATCAAGAACTTTTTATATTATCGAGATATCGGCAGATCGCGATGAAAAAAATATATCGCGATGAAAAAAATATATCGCGATGAAAAAAAAATTATCGTGAAGAAAAAATATATCGCGATTAAACAAAATCCTCGATTGTCATGATGATTTGGGCCAGAAATTCCATGGGAAGAAAACTTAGGAAGTCTTTTCAGTATTCGTGAGAAACAAAATCTAACTACTTCTGTAGTAAACCGACTGTCAGATCACAAAGGAACCGCTTGACAGGGTGTTGTTTAATGTTGGGATTGAATGGGGTATTGTTCTAACAATGTGGAGACAATGTTTACGTCTCACTGTCTATCCATGGTGGTCTGTGACTCTGGCTGGCACAAGTACCACAGGCGAGTATATTATATCATACATATTTAAATATATGCAGAATATGGGCATTGCCTTAAAAATACATAATCATGAATTAAATCAAAGCATGGATCGGCAGCGGCTCGATCAAAGTTGAGGGATTAGGACACTATTCTGTTGTACCATACTGGGACTCTTGTCTCGTGTGACAAAACACATACATGTACTCTTGATAAACCATGTGACGTACAATCCACATTTTCTGAATCACATGTTTATACTATGACCCAGTCACGTGGAACGCGTGAATCACGTGAACTTGGGCTGATGATTTGATTGGGATGCACGACGCAGTAACCGTCCCACATAATTATTATGCAAACGATTTGCCAATGGCGATGGGTGCCTTTTTGCGACCGTAACCAGATACATGTTTCGGCTTTGGTCATTGGTTAAGCGTTTTCGCAAGTTCTGTTGTGCATGCTGCGATGACATCATGGTTCTGACCAAACATAAACCGAACTTTGTGATCGGTTACACTTAAGCCGTGTTCGCACTGGACTTTTTTGGGGGAAGGTTTTACCGAGACGATGGTAAATATGAAAAATGGTCAAATGTAACCTCTGTCCGCACTTGGACTTTCGACACGGGAAAATTTTACCGAGACCGTGGTAGAAGTAACCGAGCTGTCAGTATAATGACTCATGAGGGCACTTTGCGTGACCTTTCTACGTTGACCCGATTGACCCAACAACACACAGAAAACTTGCTACACATGCACATGCATTAAATGCGCCCGGCCCGCCCCCACCGCGCGGTGAAACAATGCAAAGCGCATGCGTGGTGTCCCTGCCCTTACAAAAAAGTTCTATAGAATTCTATAGAATTCTATAGAATGTTCTATAGAGCTCTATAGAAATTTAAAAATTCTATAGAAACTCACAATTTTTTCTATAGAATTTTTACTTTTTATAGAATTCTATAGAACCAGGTTTTCTATAGAGACAAATTTCTATAAGACTACGGTCTGTAGAATTCCTACCAACTATATATAGTTGCGGAAATATTAATTGTTTGCCATTTTAAATTCTCATCCTCCCATATTTTAGCCCTGGGTTGATTCTAAAGATTTGAGTAATGTCTTTATTGATATATGTGTACTCTTGATCAATGATTTGACGGTCACTAACGCATTGCTTTGACTCAGAAATTTTTTATCGAATTTTTACTTTACATAGAATTCTAAGCTTGAAGAAAAACTTTGCACCCAGGTTTACGATAAATTCAGTACGAAAACAAGAAATACATTTAAATTAAATAAGAACTTTTATTTTTAATCACAAAGTTCATATATTAAATACATGCAACAGTTTATATAGAACAAAGCGAAACAAACATTTGAAGTTCATGTACAATTTGGTAACATACATTCAACCTTCGTGAACTATATATAAAAAAATTGGGTCAAAATACTTGGTTTTTGAGAAACAATTCATGTTTTCTCTGACATGGATGCGCTTAATTAATTTCTTAGGTGGATTGAATCTACTTCTACAAACTTTACAACAAGTAAGGATGTTGGTACGTTAATTGCATTAATATCCATTCTACATGTAAGGTAGACCTTTCATCCATCGAAGATAACAAATTCAGTTGGAAATTTGATTTAGTACTTAGACATTTTCCCAGGATGCATGAATGCATACAATCCTTTTACCACAAAACTATTTTATCAAACCTTCAAGATATTTCATTCTGCTGTATCTAATCTGTAAATTTTTACCATGAAAATTATAAATCCCTATGGCAAATGTCTAGCCACATGAACCATCTGTCCAAGTACATTTCTTCTGTTTAATCCAATTCAACATTATTTGGGAGAACAGAAGCGATTTCACGGGTTCCATATTTAGAATACATACATTTCTTATCAAACTCTGTAACAGGACAAAGCTTGTACTCTCTATGACATTTGATATTCCTGAGTCCTCTATGGACAACTTTGTACCCTGGTATATCTACACTAAAACAATTTCTCTGGTCATGTTTCAAAATGGATAAAAATAACATACACTGCTTTTTACAATCACATGTAACCCGATTACAGGAACGACATAACAGAAATATGTTCTTAACAACTGCTATGCTCCCATCTTTGATGGATATATAACAATCAATCCGTTTCCTTTTTTTATTCATATATTTGTCTGTTGTAAGCTTTATACCATTAAACGAAACTATACCATATCCAAGCACTGCCCTCTGAGTATACCCAATTTGTTTGAGATAATGCAACTCTGTGTTTCCAACTTGGATCAGCCTGGGCACACCTCTGAGTACGACACCTGTCAAATCTGATTCCATTGACTTATAGGATCGAAAATTATTTATGTTGCATTCAAAATAATTCTTAGTGTCCAGATTACTTTCAAAACAATCTACAGCAATGTGTGGAAGTGCTCTTGATAGAAGAAATTTCCTACTAATTTGTTTTTGTACAAATTGAGTGCCAGAAATCATTTTATTTAATTTATGGTTCATGCTTTCAAATGGAAAGCAAGAAATGGCCCACAATGGTCCCCAATTTCTAACAGAGTCAGCCATATGAATGAGCTGATGCATGTTATATGTAACATACTCCTTACCATACAACTGCTCACAATCTATGACAAATTTAGTAAGAAGTAACTCTGCATGGTTTATCATTGAAGACTCAATGTCATCCTGAAGTAAAATATAAACTGCTGTTACAAAACACATCCAGTGTTGAAAGTAAGCATTGGGGAGTATATTATTTAAAACCAAGGGAGAATAATGGAAAAGCCATGCTCGCCACTCATGGGCCTTCCAGAATTTTTTCTGCACCAGTGTTCTTGTAAGACGTGTGACTTCAGAAGGGGGCCTACATTGGTTTAATCTTTCATTTAGACTTTCCAATCTATTCCCAATATAGCATGGCATTGCAGTGTTTTCTAGCCATAGAAATGTGAGTGTTCTGCCAACACCAAGACAAACAGTGTGCATGTAATCTACAACAAATCCTGAAATTATGTTGAAATGCAAAAGGAGCAAAATCATAGAAGGTTTTTTCACACCATGAACTGGTTTGTTCATTTCTACACACTTCTGCGCATCTACCTTGAAAGATACTTCATCTCTCTTTGGTGGCAATTGGTCAAACTGTTCCAAAGGGTAAACATGTGTGAACCCTCTGCCTTTAGCGACATGTTCTCCAGGATGTAGACACCATGAGCACCCATACTTGCCATTGAATTGGGAAATATCTTGAGCTGGCATCTTGCTACACTGTCACATGACAATGGACCAGGGAACACTTTTGTCCTTCTAGCATTTTTGCTTTCATCTTCCCATGTAATCCCTTCACTGCTGAGAGAGTTCATTTCCTCGACAATTGGTTTTAAAAAAGAATGAAAATTAGGTTTGCCACTACCAAACCAAAGACCCCCCATTAAAATATGTTTACGTCTAACTGAATAAGGCAGTTCATTGATCATGAGCAGCAATGGCCAAATAGAATAATTAGAAGATGAAAAAAATAGCTGCCCCATCGGAACCCCCAAGTTACACTTATGTCATCTTCTTCCATTGGCAGTTGCTTGTAGCAACTTCCTTGATGCAAATCAGATTTTTTTTATTAACCTTACACTGGATGTCGGGATCCTGTAACAGGTACTTAATCTGATTGGCAATATTAAAAATTATGAAGTAGTTGCCTGAACTTATACTTTCATCGTAACTGACTAACATGCCACAGTCAGGGCACAGTGCAGTTGCAGTTCCAACATAGCCCTGACATGCTGCACAATATACATGGCACTGAATGCCCACATAAACCATCAAAATGTTGATTAAATATGTACTTTGAAGCAGGAAAAGAGGTCCCTGCAGGCAAGTGAAACTGCAACAGCTGAAGCAAACTGGCGCAGTGCCTCTTGTGTCAATCCGTGGCGTAGAAAATGTGCCATGGTCAATAACAAACTTTCCTTTTTGTTATTTGCACCAGGGTAGAGTGGATCATCCTGTAAAAATAACAAAATGTAACAAAAATAATCTTCACAAATCAGTTGACAAACCTAAACATTGTCGTGTCTGACCGCCCATTTTAAGGGATTTTGTGGAATTGTTTTGGAACCACTAACCAGTTAACAAATTATTCTATCGATTTTTGGGGGTACAGAAAGAGAAAATCTTTAAAATCCACTTTTATGAAAATAAAAGGATCCTATTATAGTTGCCACTACGTATGTACAATGACCGTGTTGGAGGAGTTGACAAGATCAGACTGATATGACCAAGGATGTCATGGTATACCAAAAATGATTTTTTTTCATGAAATAAATATCCTGGAACAATTTGAAGCATATGTCCATCATCATCCATATGTTCTCCACTTTAATGGGTAGGTAAGATGAGGGTTTCCTAAGATGATATTATTGGTTACATTGAATGAGAATAAGTGGTTGTCGGATACGACATTCTACTCGCATGAATTAATTATTATTTTCTATTTACTAATCTTTATTCCATGGAAAATGAGAGCCGAGTTTTATGATCCATGTTCGAAACAAAATTAACTAAATTAAGATTTGCTTTTTGTAACAAACATACATGTACATTAACATCTGAACTGATTCATTTACCAAATCTGTTGTAAATCCTCCATCCTCGTATTGCTGTCGCTTTGCTGGGACCATCATAATCCATCTCTTGTCCATGACTTTCATCATTTTCTGTACACTGCAAAGAAAGATTACAAAATAAAATTAATTTTTAGGAATTTTTTTTTGAGTAAACATCCCTTGCAATTGTTGGCTAAAAAAGTTAAGCATTTCACATAAGCAGCGGAGTTACACAAAAACATAACTAAACAATGTACCTATACCTATATATATATATACATATATATACCTATACATATATATATATATATACCTATACATATATACCTATACATATATATACATACATATATACATATATATATATATATACATATATACATATATACATACAATACATGTACATGTATATACATATATACATATATGTCGTGGCCGAGCGGTCTAGCTTACCGGATTCAAGTTCTGGTGTTAGCAACAGAATGTGGGTTCGAATCACGGCCGTGACACTTGTGTCCTTGAGTAAGACACTTAATCATAATTGCTTCTCTCCACCCAGGGGTTAAATGGGTACCTGTGAAGGCAGAGTTGGTTTGCTCTATATGCGCTAGAAATGGCAGCAATTGAGCTGTATACTCCCCAGGGAGCTGAGATGGTTTCAGGAATGATTTATGAGCCTTATGAGCAGGGATAATAATATAATGCGCCTTGAGCACCACTTAGTTGGTGGATATGTGCGCTATATAAATCCACACATTATTATTATTATTATTACATTCGAGTCAACTCTCGTACCTTAACCAACCTGTACTTAACCAGCTCGCATGCTCAACCAACCAACTCATAGTCATATATTAGAAAAAATAGAAGAAAATGGAATCTTCGTGTGTCATTTTTACCCTTAACTGTTGAAAACCTTAGAAGGTATTATTAGAATAAATTGAGTTTTTTATGAAAATTACCAACTTTTAAGAAAATCAAATTAAAAAAAATAATTGAATTTTGGTATGTCCTTTTTACCCGTAACTTTTGAAAACCTTAGAAAATATTATTAGAATAAATTAAGTTGAGTTTCCCAGGCTTTTATAATAATAATAATAATGTGTGGACTTATATAGCACACGTATCCACCAACTAAGTGGTGCTCAAGGCATTCTTTTTTTACTTTTTTTTACGTGCATTACACAACACACGGGACCTACGGCTTTACGTCCCATCCGAAGGACGAAGCAATTATGTTTAAGTACCTTGCTCAAGGACACAAGTGTCACGACGGGCTCGAACCCACACCCTGCTGCTGGCAACACCAGAACTTGAGTTCGGGTGCGCTAGACTGCTCGCCACGACACTCCACTTATAATTTAAAATTAAATATAAAAAGTCCCAATTTGAACAAAATGAATTTTGGTGTGTTGTTTTACCGTAACTTTAAAAAACCTTGGATGATATTATTTGAATAAATTTAATCATGGACATGTTATGTAATGAACCGCAAACCTATGATGGCGGTCGCGTCATGAGCATGAGTTGGTCGGAGATCTGAGTTGACCTGTTTCCGTATGTTACATTAACTGTTACCTTTCAAACTTAAATTAAAGATAAATTAATAATAATAATACAATTAAAATAATGTACCTCATCAGTTGACGATGATAAAGGAACTTCTGTGCTGTCAGAATCTGAGATCCTGCCATCTTGATTCTGAAAAGCTGATGGCGGAGAATGGCTAGAATCACAGAAAATTGAATCATCATCGTCGTCATGATCTTCAATACTGACAACAATGTCATTTGATGAATTAGGCCTAGCCTGGTCATGATTTTCTGGCGTTTCTGGTATCACCTCATTGACCTCCACTGCTACTGAAGTGACTGGCACAACAGACATTTCCTCCTGGGTGATAAGACTGGCATCACTACCATTAATGTCCGATTCTGAATCGGCTGAACTCGACAATCCTGAACTCGAGATGGTCTGGAGTGGCACTGCCGTTGGCTGAAGCCGAGGAACGCGAATGGGAACTCCGTCATTAGAACGATGGTGGTGTAGACCGCTGACGAGATCATTCTCGGAATCCGAACTCGTGTCTAAAACATTTGGCCTAACACTTCCTAACGTCCTCTTCCGATTATTTCGATAGCGTGTTCTTCTTGGAACTGATACAGTTTTGTTAGGTTCTAACTGCTCCCACAAGTATGATTTAAGGGATCTTTTCATTGAGCTATTTTTGGCCATACTTTCGTTCAACGCGGTACAAGTTGGTAATTAAAAGGACGAGTTGGCACCCATGCGTACGGGTACGGGTACTGATGCTCACTCCGTCGTCACCGACGACAATCGGCGCGCGTACATACGTGAGTGGGAAACGCCAAGTACCAGTGAATTCAACCTTGTTTTCACGGTTTGTGATCCCACTTATGGAGACGAGGTTGCAAATAGACGAGTCGTGTCACGTGAGGAAAGGGATTTTAAGAATTACATTGTCGTAAGTCAAAATAGATTATCCATTAACAATAAAATAAGATCCTAATTAACATGTAATAATTAGGGAATGATAAACGTGTAGTAAAAATAATGTTTTTCTCAATATTATTGGTGTATAAGATAAAAATAAATGAAACGTCAGCAATACTAAACGTCGTAGTCAGCCAATCAGGACTTAGCGCGCCAGCTGTGAATGAAATGTGTGGGCCGGTCAGCGTCGCGTCGCGTCTTGAACCACCATTTTTCACATACTCTGCCTACAAACAGCATTGTCGAATTTTTTTGTGATTTAAATTTACTATTATTAGTTCGTATTTCGTCATGACTTCTGCCGGCTTGTATGTTTTGGTTAAGTGGATCGAAGAAGAGGCCTGGGATGTACTCCCTGTGAAAAACAGTGTCGCAGAAATTGAAAATTTAGATGAAATAGTTGGAAACGTTGTAGATTTCTTTTGGAAAAAAGGCGAAGAGTCAGCCCCTTGCACAGTGCTGGCCTATGGTAAGTACCGATATACACTGTACCCCCTCGAGTATATTGCGCATGAAAGATGTGGAATTATTTTGTAATTATTTTGATACATGGGGGCATAACGTTAGGCTATGGCCTATGCATGTACATCACAACATCAGGCCCGTTACTTCAAATTATTCCAGGGCATTTTTGGGATACAAATAGGCCTACAATGAGTAATGACTTCTCGCCCATTCTAGCCCTAGGATAGGCACCTTAATAACCGCCAGAGGGCGCTGTTCGTTTTCATGCACGGAATGCCCTAGGGAAAAGTGAAGCTCAAAACATCGCCTTGAACACCCACACATAAAACAGCCGTACGCAGCGATCCTTTTTCTGATGGTGATTGTTTGTCACCAGTCTGAAAATAGAATACATGGGCTTCAAAATGATGGGGGTTGGTGACCAGACGAGAAAGTTTTCTACGGTAAAATCTTCACGTAAACATTTTAACGTTAAATTTATTATTGATAATTACTTTATTCATCTTTATTCATATGAAATTCTGATAGATATTATGTTTTTTTACTAGAAAGTGTGCCTTTCATTAATTGAAATTGTTGCGAGAAAGGAGAAATTTGCAGTGAAATATTTTCACGCAGACGGCAAATTTTTACCGCGTCGGGAGAAAATTTCGCGGGCTGCGCAGCGCTCGTATGCGGCCCACGTACGGCTGCTGTGCGTGGTCGATTTCGCGTTGTGGGCAATTGCAAAGAAGAAAAGTACAGTTTTCAAGCCTTCTCATCGCACCTGAAACCTTGCAAATCGTTGACAGTCTTCAGTTGGTGAGTTTACAATTACATTCCCCCATGTAAAATCAAAATTATCTGAAATAAATTAGAAAAATCAGCAAAAAATTAGAAAAAAGTTTATCCTACTGCAAGTTTTCAGATTTTATTTACGTTTTTGCAGTTAGGCCTACGTTATTGTTTCACTGAAATCACAAACATTTCAGGCATTTTCACAAACATAGGCATTTTTACAAATTTATTTTCCCACAGCACTATTAAAAAATGGGTTAACCACCCGTAGGGGAACTTCTGCTCAATTTTTTTCAGCTTTTTCAATTTAACTGTTGCATTTTTTAACTGAAATTAAACAGGTGAGTAAACGTAACAGTAAACAAACCGTAAATTGGATTAACCACTCTATTTAAATTTATGAAAATCATTTCATTGATAAAAGTAGGATTTTTAAAATAATGTTAGCAGTAAAATAATAAAGTAAAATAAAGTATGCTTAAAACAATATTTTTTCCCACAGCATTAACAAAATGGGTTAACCACCCATGGGGGAACCCCTGCTCATTTAAACAAAAAAAAAGTTTTATGTTGTGCATTTTTTTATTTTAAGGTGGAGCAAAATGGATTAACCACTATTTACATTTCTCAGGCTTAGCAATAAATTAATCAGGCTTAATATTTGTGGCCTCTCCACATTCAAATTTTTTTTCCATTAACTTTTTATCTTTTGTAGGATCGGTTTAGTGTCACAATGGACAACATTGGCACATTCTGCTTCCAAGCTGGAATAACCCTTAAAAATATTCAACCAGATTCAAGTGAACCGTGTATTCTTAAAAAACCTCTCTGCAATGGTGCCTCCATTGAAATACTTAACCTTATGGATATGGGACATTCACAAGACGACATATACTGCATGATTAGAAAGATCTATCAAGACAATGGAGAATGGAACGAGCCATCAAAATCCAGTCTTTTGTCAGCACTACATCGTGTAAAAGCAAAAGTAAAAATGTTGAAAAAAATAAAGTCTGCATCCAAACCATCTGAATATTTAAATTTAACTTTTTCCTGCCCGAATATAAAGCGACCCAAACAGCCTTCAGCAATGCAAGATGTTTCCCGGTCACATCAACAAAGAACAAAATGTGAGCAATGCTGTATCCTTGAGAAAACCGCAGAGGACCTGGCGAAGAGATACATAAAAATCAAAAGAAATTGAAACAGCAACCTTGAAAGCAGCAGCAAATAATACCAAATTATCTAGGCTAATGACCTCTGTAAGAAACCTTAGGCAGACAGTCAGACGGAGGAATAGACTTGTACAGAAACTTCAGAAAGATGCCAAACACAACGTGAATGACATTTCCAAAGTGAAACAACTAAGATCTAAAATACATCATCTTAAAATACAAGTCCAAGATCTTAAACAACAAAAGCGCAACTTCAAAAGCTACTACAGTAAGAGAGGCAAGGCAGTTGAACAGAGCCGTCAAAGTTCTCAATCGGTTGACAGTTGCCGAGACGAATTGAGTGAGATGAAGGAGAGAGTCGCTGCGCTGGAAATTGAGAAGGATGAGCTAAAGAGAAATTAGAGACAACGAGAAAACATACCAACAATGCGAGATGGGAAGACATTTAATTCGCCAAAGGGAATGTGTCTATTTCTGCACTACTCGGCAAGTCTCTGCTCATAACATTTCCCCTGTAATCCGTTACTGTGTGTAGAAAAATTGGGTGGCAAAAGACTAGGTAAACTACCAGATGCAAGCACTTGTGAACACATGGTTCCTGAGATGAGAGAAATCTCTAAATTCCAACTTGAGAAGAACTTGCATCATCAACATGTACTACTTTGAAGTATGATGGCACCAGCAAAAAGGCGATCACTTCAGCCGGTACAAATTGCAGCGTCAACCAATACATTCACCGTAGGTATTAAGGAAATACCACGGCGATGCAGACTCATATGTTGATTCAATTAACGCATCAATTGATAGTGTTTCAACTTCTTGTAAACAGCCAGAGTTGAAACAAAACATCTTCAACAACATAGCAAACACTATGACTGATCGACACATTGTAAATAAATGTGCTAATCAAAAACTGGGGAATAAAGTCGACAACAACATGAATAACTTCTACTACGGAATGCACCCTCTGGATACCTTTGCAAAAGCGGCGGATAAGACAACTAAAGCTTGGGAGGAAGAAATCAATCCCTCAGGAGGGACAATGAGCTTCAAAAGCGGGTGCAGTGCAACGTTTGCACTTATACAGTCAATGTGCCGTCTGTGCTTTAAAAGGCGGAGCAGGCCTCCCAACTGAAATAAAAGGCCCATCTACAGATGAATGGAGTAAAGAAAAATCCGCTGCAATCAATAATGGGAAGTCGTTTTCATGTTTATTTTCTTAATGCTGGTGCATGTTTTTTTCTTAAGGGCTATATCTTGGATTTCATCACTAAGGTCTGGGCTCCTACCAATGACTGCCTAAAAGCAGTGAAACATGACCTAGAGACAGAAACCTGTATTACTTCTTGCAGGGCACTTGGATTAGTGGAAAGTATCTTACAGGTCCTTGGATGAGGTTGATTGAGAGTGATGTAGGTATTCTGAGTTGAACCAATACTACTGTGAAGCTGTCAAAACACTGAAAAGCTGGTCCAATAATGCCACTGATGTCGTCAAAGGATGTGCCCCTCCTATATTTCGAGATGTCTTGATGACCAAAGATGAAGTATTCACAGCACTTACAAAACCATCCAGTTCAGACACAGCAACCTGTCAATTACTACAGAGACTTTTCCATGACATCTGCAAGGACTGTGATCGGCAACTTGCAGATCAACTCCCAGGAGGAAGATACAGTAAACCCAATGAGGACCTTCTACATCAGGCAGAATCCTGCATTGGACACAACATAAGCCCAGGAGAGCGTGTCTTTGGTCAGCTAGACTTTGAACTCAAGCGAGCACCAAATGCCAACATAACTTATAGCGAGTCTAAAATTATGTATCATAATAATAACACAGAGAGTTGGTTTTCATCCTCAGATGAAAGGAAGTTCTGCTTGATAGAGCAAGGAAACAAGCTAAGATTAGCCAAGAGGCAGATAGACAACACCAAAAGCATGTTGAACAATTACGCAGAACAACAGTTAGAAGATAAGCGGAATGATCTAGTAAAGAAAGACGACAATCTAAGAGCATCAAGGGAGACTTTACTCGAGGACATTACACAACATGGAGGACTATGGAAATCAGCGCAAGACATGGATCAAAATCTTAAACACAAATCAAGAACACAGCAAGTGATTGCTGTCAAGCTGCAACTCAACGTTCGGAAGAAAATAATTCAACAAAAAGCTAATCCAGAACTGTTTGCCTTTTCTGCAAATAGAGAGCTGCATCCACTGGATAAACTAAAAGAAAACTTGTTGAAACTTATGACTCTCGATCCTTGCAATGCAGCGGACTCCACAAAACTAGCAAACATTTTGGAAAATCCATCAACTCTTATAGGGAGGAAGATTACTCACCTGTGGAAGGAAGAAAAAAAGAAAGAGGTTTGGTGGGATGGAATTATCACTTCTAGGGTTGAGGGCACTGATGAATTTTGATCAAGTATGAACAGAAAGATGGAGATAAAAATCTAGTGAATGTTTACTTAGAACTATCGGAAATAATTGCTGATATGAGAAGTGGAATATTAAGTTTCTGTGAAAGGTAGGTAGAATTTTATTTTCAAAAATAATATTAGTATATATACATCATCGAGAATCGCATTTCTAGAAAGAAACCATTGAAAGTTAAACTTATAAATATCTCAGCAAATTTCATGTATTTGCCTGTTCCTTGTTATTTGATGTTGACATTTTTGTAGAATACTAATGTTCTTTTCAGCTCTTACCTTTGTCAAGACTCCATTATTAAGCGTATCATGCCAATCCCCTCATGTATACAATGTTTACTTTGACCCCTGACCTTTGTATACTGTAATTTGACCCCAAGTTTGACCTTGACCTGTCAGCTGATCAATGTTTTGAACCATCAATGGTAGAACGTGGTAAAAAATTAAATAATTTTAAATGCTTATCATGTGAACTTTGACCTTTGACCTTTGACCTTTGACCTTTGACCTTTGACCCATAACATTTTCGAGACCTAGACATGGAGTACATATGGCCGCCCTAAATACTGTAGGGCCCCCCCCACCCCTACATATGATGCACTGAGCCTGAGGGTTAGGGAAGACAGTAGTTGCAGATACATACACGTCATGCTATGTGTAAACACTGTATGCGTTACAATTCCTACGTGTACAAATAAATGTAATAAAGTATTGATAATGGGCACGACATACGTTGTATTTAAAATGTTGTATCTCATTAACCAGACATCCCACAGAAAAAATGTTTGTGTTAAAATGTATGATTTGAGTTGCTCTTTAAGCTCACTTAAATCACTAATGGATATAGTGTGTTTGAAATTTTTGTTCATGTCCCTACCTAGGAGTAGGACATTAGTCATATTATAATACTAATACTACTAGTACTAGTAGTAGTAGTACTAGGCCTATCCACATTCTATCTATAGGGCCAAGGCAATGGACTAACAACGCAATGGACTAGCTCCCTCGATCAGCTATTCCTCGATCTGTATATCCTTGGCCCCAACTAGCACCACATATGTACAAAAAAGGAGCAACTTTTGATTTGCTGTATTACAACTTATTTGTATAAATAACATTACATGTCCAACTGACCACCCTCTGTTATTTGTTAATGCTGTTCAAACACTAAAACAGGAAAGCGTAAGGAGATGGAGAATAAAATCAGCGAGGTGACATCCGAGAGAAGTTTGATGGCTTCAACCAGTAAGTCACCACAACTAGGTGTTGGCCGCAGAGTGATTAAAAGACCGGCTCGCCTTGATAGTACTGACACTGAAGTCCCGATGGAACTGGAGCAACCAGAAAAGGTACAGTGTGCTTAATGAAAGCATCAAAGTCCAGAATTTTTTTTTTTATATGGACAAAGTATTATCTGAATATATAAGTGTACTATCCTAAATCCGTGTCATAGTACTCCATGCACAATGTATATAAACAAATGTTCCTTGTATTCAAGTATATATTATTTATTTATCAGCAGCTTCACCCAAAGAAGAAACAAAACAAACAGTCGGCAACAAGCCATAAGATACTTGCACAGCTGGAGAAAAGCCAGGAGGTAGCAAGACGGACGACACCATCATGCCGATGCAGCAAATATTTGGCCCTTAAGTCCAAGTACTTGACAGTGAAACAGCAAAAATGATCTTGCAGCACAGGTTGAAGAACTCCAACAGTTTAAAGGTAACATTTTTGCAGCTAGGAAAGCCCCATTTTATAAATTAATAACAGCAGAATTGTGTAGTTTCATTATGTATGCACTGCTATCCTCACCACACAATCCACTTCCAAATGAGCTGCAGTGGGTGGCGCTAATAGTCTGCAAACCCTGGGACTAACAATTTATGAAGGAAATAGGCAAGTTGGAAAATCGGTGGTAGTTGGACAAAAAAAATTGCCAGTGATTACAAGTCACAAGATCCTGTGGGAAGAACCCTGAAACTGCCTAGTGCTGGACGGTTAACTGTCCAAAACTATTGATATATATTTTATTTATAAACTGATTAACAAAGCCACTATTTAAAAAAATAGACCAATAAATTTTGAAGAATTTGCATATTCTATTCTAAACTCTTTGCCACATGAAATTTTAAATACAATATATTACCAGATCTTATTTTTTTAATTGCAATGACAAGAACTGGAACAGCATTGTGACCAATCTGAGGAATTCCAGCAACAGTACACATCAGTGAAGTCCCATCAGATCCTGGCAAATCTACCTCATTAATGCATGTTCCTGATGTGAGCCTAGTTACACCCGGCGTGAGCCTAATTGCTACACGGCAGGCGCCATTCTATACCCGATGTGAGACATTCGCCCGATGTGAGACATTCTCGCCCGATGTGAGACCTACTTCAAGGTATAGAAGTTATTAAGGACAATTAATGACCATAATTTTCCCTAGCTGTGGTGACCGCAGCCCTACTACCCGACTTTTACAACTTCTGTCATTAACGGACAGTAGTAGCGCTTTGCGGTGAATGCCCATGGTAGTCCTGTATGGACAAGTGTCGATATGAGCAGGCAATGTTCTGTACCCCAAAGGTGTCCTAAACATGACAAATGCTCTTCAAAACTTCGCCTCCAAATTTAATGCCACCTACAGATGCCTCCTCTGAGGTTTAAAACCATGCAACTTGCATTGGCGAGATTTTAGGGACATTTTAAGTTTGGAAAAATGCAAGATTGAACTCGTAAACATGGAAATTGCTGGCCTCGTGACGCTTCCCAACAATGCATTCTTGGCATACACAATGACCCCTGCTACGGTGGCAGGCGGTATAGCGCCACCTAGCGATTTATAAGCGTACCAACTGTAGTTGTACACGACTGTTATTGATGCGCTAAAATCGATGAGGTGGCTATACCGCCTGTTTTTAGTTTTTACCGGTAGGCAGGGGGTCATTGTGTATGCGCCGCAATGCATGGAAGCGTCACGAACCAGCACTCATGTTCTACGAAGTTCAATCTTAAAATTTCCCAAATGTTTTATAAATTCCTCGTTATAGTACATCGGTGGTTGAGAACTGACCTTAAATCTTTGATATGAAAAGTTGGCAACAAAAGGAATGAAACTAAAATAATTGGTTTATGAATGCATTTTATTCTTCAACAGGTTGATATAGGCAATGGTGTGCTAATGGAAAAGGCGACTGCTGGCAATCACACAGGCCAAAGCAACAGTGCCCACCAGATTAGCCGAAATTTGTTCTCCTCATTGTTTACAAGGGATGATGTCATTGGCAAGAGCCTAACGGAAGAAAAAGCAACGCCCATCAACAAACATCGGAAATAAAGGATCGTTAAATCTTGCAAAAGTGAATGCTGTCATAGGTAATGTTTCCCTATTTACATGATGGTTTTGTTTCACATGCTGCCATAAAATATACAATTTTTAACTGTACTTTAGCCATTGATAAACATGTGTTCAATGAGTTTGTCTCATTTTGTATGCACTTGTTTCCATTACACAAAATTTAACCACAACTGAGGAAAATTTGTTTAACATTTCCACTTCGATAACTTGGCTTTTGAATATGACATTGACATGCACAAGCATTAAACCATGACAAAAATAAGTAAATTAATTATGGCATATATACACACACACACATATATTTGTTTGTTTATCATACATTGTAGCAAGAGCACATTGACAAAATCTATCATTACTTCAGTCTGAATTTGACTTGTGTAACATAGATGAAATCTGAATCATTTTTTTAAGCTTACATTTACTACATGTAGGAACCTAATCAGTGCATTTTGTTTTGAATTTTTGTCTTCAGATTTCACAATAAAAAAGTACCCCAGTGGTTCAACCTCCCTCATCAAGCAGTCACTGGCAAATAAGGTGAAAGAGTTGAATAAGGTTCGGTTTTAAAAGTTTACACCTTTTTTTTTAAATATTTTTTATTTGTTTTTTATTTTTTTAAATTCACTGTGCATTTTTGGATATTTTGGGAACCGGATACCCGAAATCAGTAAACTTCGGATACAGTTTTCATTTTGTTGAAAACATGCCTCTGGTGGTGTACAAATACATGTTCTGTAAATGGTAACAAATTGACTTTTATAACGGAGGATACCATGCCATCGATCTTTTCTTTATTGGAGTGCAATCTTGTGAATTTAAAGATAATTGTCTGTAAAGAGTCACAATTTCTTCGCACCGCTCAAATGTTAAGTCCAATTTAAAAAGTCGTTACGGTAATGGAACCGAAAAATGGAACCGGTAATGACGTTTCAGGCGGATACCTGGATATCAGGCACAGCCCTACTATACACACTAATTGGTTGCGTTGTGTGCAAGATAAAATATGTTTCAACATATTGTGTGACCGGCAAAGGTTGTAAGCAATTAATGTGCAAAAATTGTTTTCAAAGAAAATCGGTGAAATTTTAGTCCTTTTTGCCATTTATAAGTCATTGTAGGAAAGTTAAATTCTGCAACGGGAAAAAGAAAACATGTCTTACAAGGAGTAATTCAGGAGTTAAAACAATGGTTTATGCTCTGCTTGCAGCTATGCACAACATTTCAGCTGATTTCCTCTGTTGTTGGTTACTCAACCATTGTACAAAGTCTGGCTGTGGCTAAGCACTACCTCTCTTTTGGACAAATTTTCAAAGGAGCCATTTTATCGTTTACGACCCTCTGTTGAGAAATAAGGTTGAAGGGCCATACCTTCTGGGTACAAGGCGATGTTAACGACATAGTGAAATAAGGTGAAATTTTTCAGAGGTACATTTTATACATGTATTTGTATTATTATAAGTATAGATGTGTCAACAGGCGTATTACCCAGGCATGCAACTATTCAGCGGGTCAGCTGATTTTCTTTTCTTTCTTTAGCTGTGCCATTAAAACTGAAAAATAGTGTACAAATTCTTGATGTGCCTGTCATTATCCTCTTTTTGTGGACAAAATGCAGTTGCATGCCTAAATACCAATCTTGTTCCTACCAGAAGGCAATGTACAACACTGGTTATTATCAGATTCCAAAGTTAACTTAAGTTGATATTTATAAAACTAAATTTGTGTATTTCATTAAACTGGATGAGGGACGAAATTAACATATGCTGACAAAAATCAATTATGTACCTTCCCTTCACTCCCACATTATTATCTGAAAGCCAACCGTGATGTAAGGTTGATAAAGGTAACAATTATCCATAAAAATAAGTGCTCTGATTTTTAATAGAAAGTTTGCACAGATCTTGTCAGCGTACCAAGAGTATTATTTACATTATTGTTTTTAACTAAAGTAAATAAAACTTTTGTATTTAACATAATACGTCCACCTTGCCGTAAAGTTCCACATTATGTATAAATCATGATATTTTTAATAGTCAATGTTGGTACAAAAGATGTACAATTACAGACCAAATTGTTGGGTCGATTGGAATTCTGCTGTGCTGTGTTTTAAAAACTTTTTCAAATATAAGTATAAAAAGTTTGCCCGATTTTCTGTGACCAAAACAGGAAACCTTTTGGTTTTTGGCATAAATAAGTTAAATGATAATTTAACTCCTGGTGGTGCTATTTTGTATGTTGAGTAATTCATTGAATTTTTATGTTTTTATATTTAATACTTTGTTGTTGCACCTGATTTATTTTAATTTATATTTGAAAGTATGTGTATTTCTGTTATTTCTTAATTGTTCCCAGGAAAACAATAAATCAATACCTTGCTTCAAAGAACATGATATTTTTCAGCCCTGTTATTATAAATGTATTTTGTTTTAAGTGGACCGCATTTTGATTTTGTAAAGAACTGGTTATATTTTTTCTCTCAAGGTCGCTGTAACTCTAATTCTGAAATGCTCTATAGAACTCTATAAACACTTCTATAGAACTCTATAAACACTTCTATAGAACTCTATAAACACTTCTATAGAACTCTATAAACACTTCTATAGAACTCTATAAACAACTTTCTATACAATTCTATAAAATTTTATATAGATTTCTATAGAATTTCTATACAGTTCTATAATTATATGGCTAAAAATTACACTGTTTTCTATAGAAATTATTTAGATTTCTATACAAACTGTTGCATTTTCTATAGAATATTTTTAGAAAAAGTGGCCCTTTTCTATAGAAATTCTATAAGCCGTATAGAATTTGTATAGAAATTGTATAGAAATTGTATAGAGGGATTCTATAGGATGTTCTATAGAATTATGTATAGAAATTCTATAGAATTTTTTTTATAGAATTCTATAGAACTTTTTTGTAAGGGTGTGCAGCACGACCTTGCGCTCGGGCCGGATGTACGCTTTCCTGAGCCGCTTATTTTACCGACTCGCACTGTCCGCACTGGACTTATCGTCTCGGGAAAAGTTACCTGGTTAGTTTTCCTGGGCAGCAGTTGGCCAGTAAAAGTAACCGCTGGACTCAGGAAAAGTAACTGAGAGGAAAATGTCCCAGGCTGTCCGCACTGGACTTAAAATGGGAAAAGTACCCATCGTCTCGGTAAGTTTTACCAAAAAAAGTCCAGTGCGAACACGGCTTTAGTTTCAAGATGGTGGATTGTAAAAAGTGTTAAAACATGATTAAGTGATTGTTCATATACCAGTGTATCTTTCAAGTTACTAGCACTCACGAGTATGTTCTATTTTGAGAAACGCTGATGACTGAACATGTCACAAACTGAAAACAATTGTCTGGTTACTTTCGCATTTTCGCGTAGCTGTGCCGTCCCATATGTTGCACTCGTGAGCAGGCGCGGTGCACGTGTCTCTCAGGTAAGCACTGGCAATTTATTGTGGCGTTTGTAAAAGCGGGTACATCCCTGTCATTACCAGCTCTAAAAGCACTTATGCGTGAAAAACAAAAATAATCGCGATTTTATCGAATATCGCAATATATGTTTGACGATATATAAGTGGATTAAAAAAAATCGATATCGCCCAAGCCTAGTCGGCAACCTCGTTTTCTCTACTGTAGCTAAGTGAGAAATATGGTTCAGGGAGAACCATAGAACTTCACGGGTTATTCTCTATGTTTCAGTAAACACATAGTGTTACTGCAAACCGAAATGATATCGATATTCCACCATGCAAAGCCTCAAATCTTATAACAAATAATATCTGGGAATTTTCATAAATTATCAGCCAGGGACAATATCATCACGATCAAAAGGGCATGGAATCAGAGTGCTAGATGTAGATTAACTCAGTGACTGAAAATAATACCCCAATTGATAAGGTCCTATTGCTGCAGCATAAATGAGCCAGTAATTTTCAGTCACTGTGTTCATCTTCAACTAGAACACAGATTCCATACCCTGTTGAAAGTCTGTTCTGATCGTGATGTAGTGTGCCTTTAATGTACACTACTCAAAAAAATTAAAGGATCAAACTTGTCTACTAATATTTTTCAAAAATAGCATTGACATTATCGTTTCGGTTTGCGGTAACACCATGTGTTTATCTCAACTAACGTGAAGCTGAGATACAGGTTCTGAAAAGAACCTGTATCTCAGCTTCACGATGAATAAAACTGTACCTGGCAAACAACGATATCGATATTCCACCATGCAAAGCCTCAAAACTTATAGCATTGACATTGTAACTCATATGAGTGCCATTTTATTCAGTTATGCATAACTGAATAAAATGGCACTCATATGAGTTACAATGTTCAGGCAACAAAACAGGACACACTTTTGTTCCAGTCCAATGCACACTTGCACTGCAGAGTACAGAAGACCCATGACGTTGAAAAAAACAGTTTGGTCAACACCATGAGCACAAAGCAGAAGGAATTCGTCGGGATTTTCAGTGTCTTAGCTGTCTTTTCTGTCATCTCAATACCGTGTGGGACCTCCACGGTTGCGAATGCACTCCCTGCAACGTTGCTGCATGCTTCTGATGAGTCTGCGAATGACATCTTGGCCAATATCTTGCCAGGCCCTACGGGTGCTGATGAGTTCCTGTACTGTCTGAGGAGGGCGTCGCATTGGCTGCCTTCGAACAGTGCGCTGAAGCCAGGTCCCACAAATGTTCAAGGGGATTAAGGTGGGGTATCGTGCTGGCCAGTCCATTCGCTGAATCCCTTTCTCTTCAAGGAAGTTGTTCACCACCTAGCTCTGTCTTGGACGGGCATTGTCATCCATTAACACAAAGTTTTCACCTACTACACCAGCATATGGCATAACAATTGGGATAAGGATCTCATTGAGGTGGCGCTGTGCATTAATCCCACCTAGGGCGACCCCAATGCTGATTCATCCCCAGACCATTACTGAACCACCTCCAAAATGATCGTGTTCCACCATGTTGTCCACTTGAAAACGATGTCCTCTCTCTCTCCAGACTCGGACACATCTATCGTTAGTCGAAACACAAAACCTGGATTCATTGGTAAAGAGAACAGGAGTCCAGTGTCTGAGCTGCCAGTCCACATGGGCATTGGCAAAGTTGCATCTGGTTCTGCGATGTGCTACAGTCAGAGCAGGTACCACATTTGGTCTTCTGGCATGAAGACCATCACCGTGAAGACGATTGCGTATGGTTTGGTCACAAACTTGCACTCTTGTTGCATTGTGGAAGGCACCGCAGTTGGACAGCTGTATGGAACCGGT
>CM055829.1:9238236-9294088 GCA_029582265.1 Zoroaster sp. YZ-2022 | reverse complement strand
CCCCAGTCCCCACTTCTTAAAGATGGACTACAACGAGAACTCTCACATTAAATTGACTATCGAACCTTGTTTATGTTGTGTGTTCAGGTAACAATTCTATTGTTGTGGTCATGTTTTTCTTTATAATTTTGTTGCAATTTGACCGAAAAATTAGACCCCGCTTCTTCGATTTTTGAAATTTCCTCAGCCCTGCACTGGTTCCCGACAAAGACCCATTGAAATCCACTATGAAATCCACGATATAGTACCAGCGGACTTGTAAACCAGCGAAAAGGGATGACGTATAACCCATGAGCACCTGAGAGTAAACAGAAGACGCCATGTTACTTCCGTGTATATTATACATGCGTTTTCATGCGTCAGCAGAGGCATGAAGTTTTTATGAAGTTTTTTTCGACGTTGTTGTGTAACAGTTATATAATGCCGACTTCATGTGTTGTTGGTGGATGCACTAGAAATAGTATTAAGAATCCAGAGACTTATTTTTCAATTTCCGCGGGATCCTGCGATATCAAAGGAATGGGTGAAGTTCGTGAATAATACACGAAAGGATTTCACCTTCATGCCAAAATTCCTGATCCGCCCTGCTGATATTTGTCTGTTTTATCACTTTATCTGGCTCCCATGTATTTAATCTTTTATAATCTTTGCTATTGTTACTTTAGGTTATTTTATTATATTTAAAGGGCCTGGGAGCATTTTATTCAAATGGATTTGGTGCTATATACATGTCTTTTGATATTTTTATTATTAATATTTGATTGAAGAGAGAATGACATGGCCTGTACATTTATTGTTATTCTATTCTTTGTATTTTACAATTTATTGCCACTGTACACTCAGAACAAGTTTTAAGTTTTATAGGCAGAAGTACATGAGATTTACCAACATGAGATTTACAATATTAGTCTTTGTCACACTTCTCCCTTTTGTATGCAAAGCCAAAACCTAATTGAATTAGCTTTAATCCAAGAAAATCTGAACCTGCTCAGCAGTAGAGTTATGTTGATTGTAAGTTTTTCCTGGGGAAAAAGCAGCAAGTGTAAAACGAATTTCAAAGGATTTCCAGTTCGGTTTAACAGAACAATGGCAAGTTCCAAACAAGTATGTACAGGATTTTATTGTTGTTTTCGTCATCAAGAGGCAACTTTTAATTTTGATATTTTAACCTCAAAACAAAACTCAATTGTTGGTTGCAAATACATATATTTTGTCTTGTCATTTATTCGAAAGTACTAAGGTCTTGTAAAATTTTCAGTTCTTGGCATCTTTCTGCCATACCGAATTTGTAATGTTTTTACCATAGTGTATTGTTGGCAACATAAAACAAGTTTATTTCACATTAGTACTAAATACTTTACCCCCCCGAAAAGACACAAAATGAAATACACACGTAATTGATTCTGCCATTGATCATGGTTTATGAACGCACAAAATAATTTGTAACTCCTCCAGATCATCATTATAACTAGGAAAGAATGTTACCAATTTAAAAAATAAAACAAAGCAAATCGGCCTAATCCAGTGGTGGATACGAAAATCCTTTGTACTGTCCATCAGGATTTGGGAACGTCCGGCGGATTGCGTCCATTACACATGATGGCAGTGGCACCTGGTTGAAACGGCCAAGATAACCCCAACACCTCACCACTTGCCGATATGCAACATGGCGATATTTTCTGTAAAACAAAACAAAAATCAGATAAAATTATAAACATAAGATTTGTGATTTGCATGGTGGAGTATCGATATTGTTTACGTTAACACCATGTGAAACTGAAATGCTATAAAACTATAACCATACCAAAAGGCAATCATGATCAAAGTAAACAATTACATACATGTAATGCATGTACAATAAGATATAGATGCACGTGGGTCAACCAAGGTCATATTCAGTTGTGTGCGGTTACTCTGAAGTAAACACCGGTGCTCATTCTGGTCAATCAAAAGTAATCTGCTTGATATGCAGATCATTCAAAACTGACATTGCTCTAAAATATAAATTGGAAATTGATGGTACATTGGCTTTGTACATTCAGTCAACACTCAAATCACTTACTGGTCAAGCGTTCCTTCAACTGCATCTCTGCCATAGTATGCTCTGTACTGAAGATACGCTGTTGCAAGCACCCTGGGTGGAGGTAGATCGCATCAAACCAATCATGGATGGTAAGGCACTGGTTGGGATCATCCACGTTGATGTCCAGCTGCCGCATCATGTTCTCTGTATTCTCAACTTCTTTGCAACTTATATACAGTTTTGCGAGCAAAGGCTGAAGAACACAATGTCAACACGAACACCTATTAAAAAAAAAAAACAAGTTTGGAAAATATAATTTTAGTAACTTTGTCATTGGGGTAACAAATTTCTTAAACATTGATCTTGAAATACATCCCCCATGAACTGATCAAGGACAGGTACATCACGAAGGAATACATTTTTCCATGGGCAGATCAAACATTTTTATTGTGCAGGGATGGTAAGGCACTGGTTGGGATCATCCACGTTGATGTCCAGCTGCCGCATCATGTTCTCTGTATTCTCAACTTCTTTGCAACATATACAGTTTGCGAGCAAAGGCTGAAGAACACAATGTCAACACGAACACCTATTAAAAAAAAAAACAAGTTTGGAAAATATAATTTTAGTAACTTTGTCATTGGGGTTGCACTACTTAAACATTGATCTTGAAATACATCCCCCATGAACTGATCAAGGACAGGTACATCACGAAGGAATACATTTTTCCATGGGCAGATCAAACATTTTTATTGTGCAGGGGGCTACAACCTTTGATTTGAAGGGAAAGACTAAATGTCAATTATGCTTAAAGCGTGATGGTAAAAGATCATGATTTTATTTGAATTTTGAGCAGTGATTACTTTCCCATCATGTCTTCATAAATACTGGCTAATATTGCCAACAAATCATAAAACGCAAGACATAGTAATTACCCCCAAATTTCCACTGTACATGTATTGTACACATGTACAATTGTACACATGTACATGTACTACTACATTATGTACCTTAGGTCTTCATCAAGTTCGTTCATGTTTTTGTCAAGTATAGCCTACAACTATTTTTGTACAGCAGAAACGAATTGATCAAACGAAGCATCATTTATGGAATTCCATATCTGCCATTCTAAACGTCGCCCGTCGCCCTTCTAAACGGCGCCCGTCGCCCTCCTAAACGGCGCCCTTCTAAACGGCGCCCGTCGCCCTCCTAAACGGCGCCCTTCTAAACGGCGCCCGTCGCCCTCCTAAACGGCGCCCTACTAAACGGCGCCCGTCGCCCTCCTAAACGGCGCCCTTCTAAACGGCGCCCGTCGCCCTCCTAAACGGCGCCCTTCTAAACGGCGCCCATCGCCCTCCTAAACGGCGCCCTTCGCCCTTCTAAACGGCGCCCGTCGCCCTTCCAAACGGCGCCCTTCTAAACGGCGCCCGTCGCCCTTCTATATGGAACGCCACAGCTGCCTTCGGTGCCCATATCGCTCCATTCGGCCGATTCACCATTTCATTCGGCCTTTTCACCATTTCATTCTGCTATATCACCATTTCATTCGGCTACTCATCATTTCATTTGGCTAGTCTTCATTTCGTTCGCCTTTTCATCATTTCATTCGGCTATTCACCATTTCATTTGCCCATATCATCATTTCATTCGGCTAGTCTTCATTTCGTTCGGTTGTTCATCATTTCATTGACCCAACCATCATTCCGCTCGGCAAACTATCATTCGCTGCAGAACATCGATCACCGCGCGCTGCAGCCACCGGTTTAGGGCTCCACTGGTTTAGCCCTAAACCGATTAATATTGTACACGGGTTTGTTATAACGGCAAGCATAGTTTTGGAGGCTGGTGTAAGGAGACTATACTTGACCGTGGCCTCGATCTAGTAAACAACGGACTGTCACCATATGTGGATGCTCACGATCACATGTGCTCAAAAATTACACTACTGGGAAAAGTGGAAACTCATTTTCAAGACCTCTCCCAAATTTCAAGAGTTGGTGGGAAGAATTGCCACGAATGCTGGTCATCTCGCCCCCAGCAAGCTCGCCCCTCAACAAAGTCGCCCCCAAACAAGCTCGCTCTGGCTTGTTACAATCTCGCCCCAAACAATGTCGCCCCCAAGCAAAGTCGCCCCTGGATATCAATACGCAAACACGCTAAAATGAAACAATAAATTAATTTTTCAAAAAGTCATGGAACATTATAAAGCATTTAAAATAGAAAAATACACTTTTTCATTAAACATTTATTCTTTTTTTTCTTGTTTTCTGACACATGTTTCCTCTGTGTTTATATACAATTGGAAGAAAAGAAAAGGTAATTTTTGCACTGAAAACCCGGAAAGATCATGACATTTTATAAATTATATTCTGGGAATGTATTAAAAAAATATCATTTATTTTAAATTAATGTTTTGTTGATTTGATTGTATATTTTTGGCTTATAAAGTTTCATAGATGAATGGATAAAGTTCAAAAAGTGTAACTGTAAATCAAAAATATTCAAGGATGAAATATAAAAAAAGCAATTGTGCTTTCATGTTTTCCTAGGCAATTTGGTGGAGCTGGAGGCCGATCTCTTTATAATTATTTATTGGGCGACTTTGCTAGGGCGAGATGACCAGTATTCGTGGCAATTCTTCCCACCAACTCTTGAAATTTGGGAGAGGTCTTGAAAATGAGTTTCCACTTTTCCCAGTAGTGTAATTTTGAGCACATGTGATCGTGAGCATCCACATATCGTGACAGTCCGTTGTTTACTAGATCAAGGCCACGGTCAAGTATGTCTCCTTACACCAGCCTCCAAAACTATGCTTGCCGTTATAACAAACACGTGTACATATATTAATCGGTTTAGGCTAAACCAGTGGAGCCCTAACCGGTGGCTGCAGCGCGCGGTGATCGATGTTCTGCAGCGAATGATAGTTTGCCGAGCAGAATGATGGTTGGGTCAATGAAATGATGAACAACCGAACGAAATGAAGACTAGCCGAATGAAATGATGATATGGGCAAATGAAATGGTGAATAGCCGAATGAAATGATGAAAAGGCGAACGAAATGAAGACTAGCCGAATGAAATGATGATTGGGCAAATGAAATGATGAGTAGCCGAATGAAATGGTGATATAGCAGAATGAAATGGTGAAAAGGCCGAATGAAATGGTGAATCGGCCGAATGGAGCGATATGGGCACCGAAGGCAGCTGTGGCGTTCCATATAGAAGGGCGACGGGCGCCGTTTAGAAGGGCACCGTTTAGGAGGGCGACGGGCGCCGTTTAGAAGGGCGCCGTTTAGGAGGGCGACGGGCGCCGTTTAGAAGGGCGACGCGCGACGTTTAGAAGGGCGACGGGCGACGTTTAGAATGGCAGATATGGAATTCCATAATCATTCAGTATTTCATTCATGAATCATTTTGTGGGCTTACCAGTCTGTGTTTAGCCGTCTATGATCAGGATTTGGTTCGTCGTCTTCGGCCTGACGATCACTGTCACCGGGCTGGTCAACTGCAGGCGCCGCAAGTGGCTCGAACCGGTATGGTTCAGCGCCACGTACTTTGACTTCTTCGTCATCGTCTTCGCCTTCTCTCTCGTCTGGGGAGCTCCCCTCATCGCTAGAGCTGACATCACTATCCTCAGAAGTGCCTATATGAAACTCCTCTTCCTCATCTATACTGTGATCTTCCCAATATTCGCTGTGTTTCGGTCTAGAAGATGTCGCTTGTCCGCTGTTGTTCCGCATTGCATGTATGGTAAATGCATACAGTATATACACACGATCGACTGTTGTGCGTGGGGGTAACAAAGCGTCATGGGTGCTACGTCACACACGAAGTATGAATTATTCATGAGTTGAGGGCTTTTGGTGAAACTGGGCTTTTCTGGGTCGTAGAACGCCGATCAAATTGATTTTTTTTGCATGAAGGAACAAGTTTTATTGAATAATAATAATATGTTAGTAATCATTACACATTTCTCGAACGAAAACAGCAACACAGCACTTATCATTATTCCGTTGTAGTCCATCTTTAAATATTCAGATTGAAATTCAGTCCAAGCGATTGAATATAGTAACAGATCTTTCAAAGTATGTCCCTGGTTTCAATCGGTTGATGTGATTTTCAATCTCAAACTTTTACAGAGCATGCATGACTGACACCCCTTCCTCCGTCATGCCCAGTGATTTTTGTTTTACTTTTTTCACTAAAAATATTCTGGAATTTCTCAACCTTTTTTGAAAGCGCGCATTATATTACTATTATTTTAGAGGCAAAAATATCCAAAACGGTAATAGGAGAGTCTTGAATCAAAATACACTAGATAGCTTTCCAACCATCAAAACAACAGAGTGCCTCTATAATTAATCGCCTTGAAAACTGTATTCATGATATTCGCATTTGGACGAAGAAAAATTTCTCAAAACTCAATGATGATAAAACTGAATTTGTGCTATTTGGTCGAAAACTATCTAAGATTTCTATTCCAAATATTGTTAGGCCTATTGGTGACTCTCATGTGCAATCTTCTTCTCAAGCAAGAAACCTAGAGTTATCTTGATGCAAACATGACACTTAAGCCTCATATTTCAAATGTTACTCGCACCGCAGCATTTCACCTTAAGAACATTAGAAAGTTACGCAAATATCTTAATTATGATGCGACAGAACAAACTGTTCATTCCTTCATAACATCTCGTCTTGATATGGCAAATTCACTGCTTTATATGGACTCCACAGGATCAACTACGACGACTTCAAAAGATTCAAAACACTGCTGCACGTATTAGACTCTCTAAAAAGCATGTCATATCACCCTCATTCTGAAAGATCTGCATTGGCTGCCAATATCAGGCGTATTATTTATAAATCTTTGAACTCCGCAAATGGTGTGAGACAGCCATGTATCTTCAAAGCATGTGAACATGCTTTTACCATAACATGCATGTAATATGTTATGTCTTTGCCAGATATGTTGTGGTGTACAGCTTCACCCATTGTTCTGCCCTATTCTTAAACAAGACTATTTCATTTTCTGTCAAGTTTTGTTTCATCATATCCATAAGCTCTTTAAAGTCTTTTTCAAATTGTCTTAATCTCTTGAAGCTTACTGTGCCCACGGGATGAGTTCCTGAAATTTGATGTTACTCTGTATCTCTTTGTGCTCGGGTCCACTGAAGTCATGATACTCCATCATTCCATTCCCTTTATTTGTCCCAAAGTGCCAGTCAATAGCTAAGCCTTGTATGAATGTTTCAAATTTGATGATGTTTTTGCATTTGGATTTATCAACATTCACTTGATTTTTTGGTGATGTTATCTTTCGTTCTTAATTCTTGAATCAATTTTCTCACCAACTGATCAGATATTCTTAAAAACAAGTGAAGTATATCCATTATCACATTGTCATATTCAACAGAAAACATTGGTGCACATATACAAGCACAGTTCTTAATCCTTGTTCCCAAGCGCTCTGACAATTCTCTGATTTCTTCCATTGTGCGTAGGTTGCATTCTCTATCAACATCCCAAAACTTATCTGAGGGGCACTTACACCATAGACAGCAGTACTTGCTTGAACATGAACCAATACCCATCATTTCATTCATGTACTTTAAATCTGCACAAAAACAAAACTTCACATGTAAGGTATTCCTTCCAAATTAAATTGAATACAAGTTTTGGATAGTAGTTACAACATTTGCCAAAATAGGTTTGAGTTCCATGTATTTTTCTGGCTTGCGTGTTATAAGCTAACACATGATCTGTAGATTGGTTTTTATATATTACCATGAACCCAATGATAGTTACTTTCAATTTAGATCCAAAACCAGTTCCATCTCCATTAGTTTTGACTTTAATCGTTTCACCATCAGAAAGACGCATTTCCTTGTGAAACACAGACATCTGTCGTAAAGCTTGGAACAGTTTCACTTCAAGTTTGTCTGTCACTTCCAAAATCCACTCATTGCTTCTTGAATCAGGGTGGGAGATGACTATGTTTTTTGTTGATAGTGAGAAAAATGACTAATGAAATCCACATAATAGCCATAGTTGCACTGGTAAAACTGTAAACAATGTAGTTCAAAATGTGCAGTGATTGATCATGTGTAAATCAGTTATGTAGACTTTTGACAAATCGCAAGTTGCCAATATATCCTCTGTGAGTAAGGTTTGTCTCTAACTTGGGAGTATACTTGGTGAGGACCATTATTTCATACAGCCACATTGAGATTGTAGTTTCTTCAACAAGTACAAAATCCCCAGCCTAGTTGCAGATTCTAAACCACCAATCCTGTCCAAGTACATGTGCTAAAGAGGTTATGCTTGCTCGATAGATATCTTTGGCACCTTTGGTTTTCCAAAGTTAAGCTCCCACCTCATTCAAAAACTGTTCAAAAGCTTCTTTCTGTACTGGTAGTTGCAATGTGATGGAGGCGTCTTTAACACGAGACAAGTTGAGGTTTTCTTTAACTTGGATCTTAATGTTACTTACAAATGATTTGTATAGCATCCTTGAATTCATGCTCAACAGGTTTATGTACAATGTCAGATATTTTGCGCCACTCGTCATACTCGTCATACCCATCATAGTGTACAAAAAACTCTTCAACGCCTTCCTCAGTACTGTGATCAAGAATCTGTAATGACCAGAGTTTAGAGGTCGACAAAGAACGCCGCTGACACACCCAAATGCACTTGAAGTTTCACCATAATTCAGTGCACGATAATTCACAAGTTTACGTTTTCAATTCCAAATCTTGTCATCATCCCTGCAACTTGCACTGTAAATCAAGAAGATGAAATACATTATAATTAAAACACTAATACTTAATTAAACTCTAGCAGTATACACGTTTCATTTCCAAATTGTAAACCATGCATAGTGTCATTTCTAATTAAATTAAATTCACTGTTTAGTTTCTGTTTAGTTTTTAGTTTCTAGTTTAATGACATGGGTCATTTATCAGAAAATCATAACTACATCGGTGGCTCTGTCTGAGGACACCACAATATTGACATCAATCTTGCGGAAAATTTACGACTTTCGGTACAAACAAGTGAAATTTTCCATGAATATTGGACGTCATTATTTAAGTCTTTGTATCCATTCAGGCTACCATATAACCGTGATAAGAACTTATGATGAAAATAAATAAGCAAATTTCTGTATGAAGTCACAAATCAAAATGAGTACAAGTATAAATTTAAAGAAAAAGCATGATGGTTTTAATTCCATCCTAGTATTGCTAACTGAGCAATGTTGTGTACTTGACTGGAGAAAAGGGGAAATGTCAGCTAAGTCTCAGCTAGCTGCGAAGCATACGTATTTTTTATTTATAACTAGATATTAAAAAATACCTATAGTTGACATGGTTTACATTATTAAAGGTATGACTGATTATATTTAAAATATAAGGTCCCTGATGGCCAGTCCATCTTTAACGAATTTGTATTATATAAGAAAGCCTAAGGTGGTTGGCGGTTGTATTGGGTGGAAACTATATGGGGCTTCTCCAGTAATATACATGACCGACTGACGTACGTCTAAAACCTATATAGGAACACATATTTACACTGTTTTTTTTTAATATGTTATTTAATGAATTGGTTGACTGGGATGTGAATAAAGAGTTATTAATTAATTACGACTAGCTCGTTTATGTTTTAAAACCTAAAACACACAATGAAGAGCAAATCTTGTTCATCACAAAGATTACGCGATGTAAAGTTGAAAAAAGGTAAAAACAAAATAATCTTAGAAAACCCTTTCATCTGAAATATTTACATTTAGAAAACAACACGACAATAACTGATTCGTAAAGCTATCCAAGCTGGGGCACTACCTCCAGCCAACCTTCTTGACTCTTTCTGACAAAATGGTATTAATTGAATGGCTGTGGGAGTGTTGTCCCAGCGGCATCTGTTGGGTTGATATAAGGGTATAGCAGAACTGACAAAAACGGGGAAGCGAAATATGGATATCTTTGCACGTAGGCCTAGGTGACAAAATGGCGTAGGGGGATAGTGCACCAAATGTGTCCCCTGATCCGCCCAACGGAGATCCCTCTGTAAAAACCAGGAGCACCCTTCATCCCCTATTAAACAAATAATTTTGCATGTGGCTGCAGTGTACGCCAACTAATGTAAGAGTTTTACGAGGCAACTCTGACTTCTTGAGGACCTCAGAGGTCCTCAGAGATCCATCGCCACAGGGCAAGTACAGTTAGTCGATTGGTAAGTAGAAGAGATCGTCGGTTCGATTTCTGAAACCAGTGAACTTCCCGCGGCCGTGGATTGCAACTGTCGATAATAATCATGAGGATGCAGTAGGAAAGCCTAGAGTTTCACATTAGTTTTACAACAAATTGATGTGGTAAGTTTCATTTTATTTCATTGTCAAAATTTGCCTTGTTAAAGGATGCTCGGTGTCAGATTCTTGAGTTCTTGAGTTTGACTGGTCACAAGAGGGCACTGTTGCAATGGCCAATGGAGGGTACTGTCAATATGTTTTTACTGCAGACCAGACAATCCATTAGCATTAATCAACTTGTCTGATAATATTAAAAGAAGAAAAACAAAACTGTTTCAAATCATCCAATTATAGGTCATTCCAATTGTCCCGTTAGTTCATTGGCGGATCCAATATCAAAATGGAAGGGTTGAGCTCAGGAACATAATTCGTTAGAACATGTACACCCCCTCTATCTCCGTAAAAACAATGTTGTCATGCAAACGCTTTGATCAGCGTCATAATGGTGTATGTGTTTATCCGGCGTGCATTAATAGGTTATACAGAGAAGGTCAAAACAACAATTAACAAACAGCATTTTAATCGGTGGCAGGGGGTTTAAAGTTTCCCAAAAATTGTGGCCCTGATTGTTTTAAATTTCTCAAAAAGCTTTAATTATATTTTTTTGTTTTTTATACTTAAATTAGTGTTTCAAACCCAAATGATTTTTTAATTTATTCATATTTTTTGTTCAGGTCCTTGCGGATGGGTCAGGACAGGCCAACGTTTAGGGACGGTCATTCGAATTTGGAATCCTCCTTTGGAATCCTCCTTTGAAAATTAACCTAATTGGCAGGGGCTCAAATCCTTCAGGATATGGGATTTTATCACACGCACTTAGGATTTTAGAGGAATACATTTTCAACCGTTTATAGTAATACAGAAAAACACCGATCCAGATAAAATAAAGAATAATTTATAATTCTCCATCAATGTATGTAATAAAATATGCATTAGATTGCATCACAGAGCATCAAGAACAAAAGCTTCTGGGTCCTTGGGAGGGCCGAGGACCCCACGCCGTTGTGGAATAGTACTGTGCTCGCCTGATTCCATTTCACATTTTTGAACTGGATTATTGACAAATCCCAAGATGATTAAATTAACGTTATCTGCGCACGTCCGGGTTTGATAACGAGGCACTCAGTGTTCTATTGTCTACCTCACATCGGAGTTGTGACTTGACAGATAGCCTCGGTTTCAATGCGGAAGTGCGCAGACTGGGCCAATTTGAAATTCGTTCATTGTCCACAGATGATATCCATGAATTGATAAAGAAAACAAACAAAAGCAATAGTCAGACGAATTCACCACTGGCCCACCAAACTTCTTAACGTGTAATAGTAAATCCAGTCGATTATTGTGCCATGTTACAAGTCTGTAATTCAGTAAGTTTAATAAAAAATAGCTTTTAGTAAGCTTAAACTTATAATAATTGCCGCGGATGAGAGCCGTGAACGGATAAAAAACAAAAAAGCTAAGTTACAAGTCTGTACGTCATTCCATTTGGGAGTCATAGTGCTTTTACATTGCTTTAGCCCATTAAACCGGAATGGATGGATTTTATATGAATTTTAGGTACATCTACCTATCATAATAAATGTTTGTTATTTCGTTAGAGAGTTATAGGGCTGTTTCTTTTTCATTGTTTTTGTCTATAATAACAGAACCAATGAAGTTTGTATGAATTTTATGAATTTAGATCTTACATATCGACAATTATTTGTGCAAATCATTTTGTTCTGGAGTTATAGGGCTTTAATTTTTCCATTGTTTTAGCCTATAATAGCGGAACCGGTCACGCTGCAATTTGCAAACATTTAACAAAACATTGAGTAAAATAATTTGGTATCTGCATCCATTTGTTTTGTGTACTTATCAGGGAATTTATGAAAAGATTGGTTGATTTCTCAGACAATTTTATTTTTTGCACCGACATGACGATTTTTAGGTTTCTCTCCAAACTCAGTCTGACAGAAAAATGTTTCCATTGAAATGTGTTATCTTCACAGGTGTGATTTTGATATTTTTTTGGCTGTAAAAGAAAAGTGATTCACTGTGTTCATGTATCAGCATACATTATGTCTGTCTCATTATCCGTTGATTTAAAACAAACATATACAAAATACCCAGCTAACATGCATACGTTGGCCAACGTAAGAATTTACAGTTGGCCCAACGTCGGCAGTTGACGTCGCCTTGACGTTTATTTTCTCCATCGGGCCAACGTCGAAGACGTTAGCCAAACGTTGTGGAGCTGACGACGGTCAACCCTGGCCATAGCGTTGGCACATAATGTTGGGCCAACGTATGCATGCTAGGCTGGGTAGACCCACACTGTAAAAAATTCTTTCGGTCAAACGTAGTGCAGCGGGTTTTATTTTCATAACTGGAAATGAATCTACGGTTAACGTAGTATGGGATGGATCTGTAGATATTAATTGGAGTTAATCGATGCAATTGTTTATTTTACACAAAGTCTTTTCACTTACCTACACGTACGCGTAGTCTGGTTCCTTTTTTTCAACGACCCTCTCCAGTTACTTTAAATGTCTAGAAATATGTATCCTTTACATACTGTCTTTTTCAAATCTCTTTTCAAATCATGGTGTCATGCAATTATAATCTATTTCAATGTTTGAAATTTTGAATGTACTTTTATTTACATCAAAAATAGAAGAGAACACCAAAATCTTTACCTTTTATCATAATGTTAACAGTAAATATTTGAAAATGGCTTAAAATGACCCATTAAAATGACCGCATCATGCCATTTAAACGGCGCATGTATGGCGATGATGGTTTGGTCCCTAGCCGTTTGCGCCGTCAACGGCGCATAGTCGCGTCGTGCCGTCGCATAGTCGCGTCGTGCCGTCGCATTGTCGCGTCGTGCCGTCGCATAGTCGCGTCGTGCCGTCGCGTCGTGCCGTCGCATAGTTTTGTACTGCTTGTATAGGGCCGTCGCATTGTCGCGTCGTGCCGTCGCATTGTCGCGTCGTGCCGTCGCATTGTCGCGTCGTGCCGTCGCATTGTCGCGTCGTGCCGTCGCATTGTCGCGTCGTGCCGTCGCATTGTCGCGTCGTGCCGTCGCATTGTCGCATTGTCGCCCGTGTTGATTGATGGTCCTTAGCCGCTTACGCCGTCAACGGCGCATAGTCGCGTCGTGCCGTCGCATAGTCGCGTCGTGCCGTCGCATAGTCGCGTCGTGCCGTCGCATTGTCGCATTGTCGCCCCGTACCACCAGTTTGACTGAATTATCCAGTGCTTGCCAATAGGTGGCGCTGTCTTTACTTCAGAGGTACTCTCACCTTTTTCCCCGCGACGACGAATAAGTCTCAAAGACAAAGTAAAAGATGGATGTTATTTTACGCCAGTTGGGTCTGGAACAGCTGATACAGGAGTTTGAAGAGAACGGGGTATGTTACTATGTACTTGTTACGTGTTTATTTAAAGGAAATCGGTCAAAAAAAGGGGTAAAATGTTATTAAGGCTTAACCTAGGCAAGGGCGCAACCACGTGTTGAAAGTTGGGGGGTCCCAAGCAGCCAATAGCAACGTGATCTGCAGGCGAGCGAAGCGAGCACGCCACTAGCAGCTGGGGTCTTGGTTCAATATCACGTATTTCAGCGTGTTGATGGAAGTGTTGCATAATTGTGATGTCATGAATGACATTACTAAGATCATGTATACATAAAATACCAAAATCTTCCAGAAGTTGGGCAGGTCCACATAAAGTAGGGGTCGTGACCCCGAACCCCAGTGGTTGCGCCCTTGAACCTAGGCCTTTCCTAGACGTATGAATGTTGACCGTTAGCCACTAAGGGTAATTCCCCACTAAGACAGTCGTTTTCCCGGTTCCGTATTTTTCCGGTTCTGGATAGCTGCAAATTAAAAAATCTATTTAACATGTTAATCCATGTCGCTTCAGAAAACAATTGATAGTTTACTGAGTTTGCTTCCAAACGGCTAGTAAGAGTTTAAAATTGGGAAGAGTGCAGTGGCGATCGTATACTGCACTATTTCCTAAAATTGTTACACATCCTAACAGTCACAGAGACCAGACAGTCTGACAGTAACATAATTTTGACCGAAACAGTCATTGTTCGTGGATCTATTGCAATTTAAAGCAAACTAAGAGCAATCCAGAACCGGGAAAACGATTGCACAGTGGTTTAAGACCGAGACATTTCGTCAAAATAAGTTTTTAATTTCTATCCTTGGGAGAGAAACTTTCAAACCTTTTCGACATTCTCAATGCATCATGGGAAAGTAGCGTTTTGTGTACCAGGCACGGCGCTACACGTAAGTCGCCAACTCTTCACGACTTTTTATGACTTTCATGTTACGCCATAGGCATATACTTTGTAAACAGTTTCCATGATGCATTGAGAATGTTGAAGAAAAGGTTGATTAATTTAGAACTAACACTTACAAAGTATGTACTTTGGTTTTCTTGTATATATTTTAGTAAACACATGATTTTATGCATAAAGTTATATTGGTGTTTATTTTGTAAATAAAATGATGCAGTAACAAAATGTGCATAAAACCAAATATCACTGATTTTGTAGTCCATTGTGTACGGTACCTTTTCAAATGGCACGATAAATTGTACAAATCGTGAAGTCTAGTATTTATGAAATTTATAATTGGCATAAAAACCAATTATTGCTCTTTAGAAATAATGAGTTTTGGGGATGGGTTAGGATTCTCAAGTTGAAGGAAAACAAGTAGATATAGATGCATTGGCTATAAAAAGTAATCCACTGCACTCTTCCCCAATTTTTAAACTCTTACTAGCCGTTTGGAAGCAATTGTTTTCGAAGCGACATGGATTAACATGTTAAATAGATTTTTTAATTTGCAGCTATCCAGAACCGGAAAAAATACGGAACCGAGAAAACGACTGTCTTCGTGGGAATTACCCTTAGTGGCTAACGGTCAACATTCATACGTCTAGGAAAGGCCTAGGTTAAGCCTTAACAACATTTACCCCTTTTTTTGACCGATTTCCTTTAAATAAACACGTAACAAGTACATAGTAACATACCCCGTTCTCTTCAAACTCCTGTATCAGCTGTTCCAGACCCAACTGGCGTAAAATAACATCCATCTTTTACTTTGTCTTTGAGACTTATTCGTCGTCGCGGGGAAAAAGGTGAGAGTACCTCTGAAGTAAAGACAGCGCCACCTATTGCAAAGCACTGGATAATTCAGTCAAACTGGTGGTACGGTGCGACAATGCGATAATGCGACGGCACGACGCGACTATGCGACGGCACGACGCGACTATGCGCCGTTGACGTCGTTTGCGGCTAATGACCATTACTCTACAGGTGAGACAATGCGACAATGCGACGGCACGACGCGACTCTGCGACGGCACGACGCGACTATGCGACGGCACGACGCGACAATGCGACGGCACGACGCGACAATGCGACGGCACGACGCGACTATGCGATGGCACGACGCGACAATACGACGCGACAAATGCGACGGCCCATACAAGCAGTACAAAACTATGCGACGGCACGACGCGACGGCACGACGCGACAATGCGACGGCACGACGCGGACAATGCGACGGCACGACGCGACTATGCGACGGCACGACGCGACTATGCGGACGGGCACGACGCGATCTATGCGCCGTTTAAATGGCAGTAATGGAATTCCATACCAACGTGTGCCAACGCTGTGGCGGGGTTGACCCGTCGTCGGTACCAACGTTGGCCTAACGTCTTCGTCGTTGGCCCGATGGAGAAAATAAACGTCAAGGCGACGTGAACTGCCGACGTTAGGCCAATCATAAAATAGTATGTTGTCCCAACGTGTTACTAATACATCATACGAACGTTGGACGTGCCAACGTTGGCCCAACAAATGCCGACGTTGTGGCAGTGTTGGCCCGACGTCGACCCAACGTTGGCCCTGATGGAAATATTAACGTCAAGGTGACGTCAACTGCCGACGTTGGGCCAACTGTAAATTCTTACGTTGGCCAACGTTGGCTAACGTATGCATGTTAGCTGGGTTGGATTTACTGGTTTCTTCTTGATCGGAATACCAGCTGCGAGTTCGAGTACTGCGTCATCGGTTGCTGGGATTTAATATTTAGTCGTCTGGCAACGTGCAGTGGTTGTATTTCGTGAGTTTTCTAGCGAGTTTTACGACAGCCGGCCAAGGAACTGGTTTTAGTGGTTATTCGACCAGCGGCGAGTACCATCGCGCAGCATGCCTCGGCCCAGGCGGAGGTTGAGCATTCCGGCTCGTCTCGAGGAGGCGGGCCCAGCAGTGGTCCCAGAAAAAGAAGGCTACGAAGGCTGGTGAACGGGCCAGTGGGCAGACACCAGTGCGGACGGCAGCACCAGAGGTTCCGCAGGCTATTCATGTGGCCCACGCAATGCAAACCCACGGTGGAAATATCACAAACGGCACAGCAACCGACGTTATCTGTGGTACGCTACAGCAATCTGCGCATCTGGGACCGCAGCCAGCCTCAACGTGGCATCCAATTATGGGACAACCAGCTCCAGTCACAGGTCAGCCCAATGACGGGACAACCGGCTTCGGCATTTCAACATGCTATGGGGTTGGGTGAGTTGGTGAACATTCCGGCAAATTCGGGGCCAGGGTTAGTGGCGGTTCATCCATCACAGGGCCTACAGTTTCCTTTCCATGGCATCTATGGGGTTTAAAAATAATAATAATAATAATAATAATAAAGATTTTTAGCGCACATATCACTCTGCTGGGCGCTCAAGGCGCGGAAACAAAGAAAAAACATTAATACAAACAATATACAATGATAGCATAGGGAAAACAAATTATGTACCGAGATACATGTACCTACAATGCAATTACAAGCATCGACTTGAATCTGGTTATACTATGACAAGATTTGAGATTAGTTGGAAGATGATTCCAGAGTCTCGGAGCTGCGACAGAAAACGACCTATCACCCCAGTTCCGTTTTGAAGTTGGTTCCTTGAGGAGTGACATGTTGCTGGAGCGCAAATTGCGTGATGGAGTGTAGACTTTAAGTAGTTCAGAAATATAAATTGGAGCAATGTTATTAAAAGATTTGTGAACAATTAGCATAAGTTTAAAAACAATTCTCTGTGAAACAGGAAGCCAGTGCAGTTCTTTCAAGATTGGCGTGATATGGCATGACTTTTCGACAAAGTCACAACACGAGCTGCTGTGTTTGTATGCTGAAGAAGATATTTGATTCTGCGGAAGACCGTAAAGGAGAGCATTCCTTATCGAGCCGTGATGTGACAAATGCATGTATAATTTGTTCAGCAGCACTTTATTCAAGTATTTCCTAATTCGGCTTATATTTCTGATATGAAGATGATATGCGAACAATGTTGGAGATATGTGGTTTTAAAGTCATTGTCGAGTCAAATATAACATCCAAATTACGTGCATGTAATGAGGGGGTTATCTGCGAGTCACCAATTGTAATAAATGGAAGAGAAACTTTAGACAATTGCTGACGTGATCCAAATAGAACAAATTCTGTTTTTTCATCGTTCAATTTCAGGAAGTTTTGTCTCATCCAACTTCGAATCTCTTGAATACATTTCTCCAGTGTTTTAATGCAGGAATCAGCAGGTTCTTGAGAAGATTTAAAAGTAATGTAAAGCTCCTTGGTTTACACACAGGCCCCGGGGAGTTGTAGCGGAAGTTTGCCGGTTATTTATCAGGCGGTGGTAATAATGCTAGTACCAATAGGTTCACCTCTGGGTTCTAATGGGGCATGCCCACCACACGGTGGTGAGTCCTCAGGCCGCGGGATCCCAGGGTCAAACGTGACCTCTCATGACGTTTTGCCGCCCCACAGGCGATTGTTGTTGATGGGCTTCCACCCAGCCTCCCTATCCCGCGGCTTGGGTCCACTAGTCTTTTGTGTGGGCATGTATCTCAGTCTTTAAAAGAGAAAATTTGGAAGAGTGAATACATTGACATTTCTTTGCTCATTAAAGACAGTGCGGCAGCAGCCCTTGCTCGATCTCAAAAGACATCCGAGGTAGCGCCAGTTGTGGAGGGTAATAAGATGTTTTTGCGGCCAAACATAGCTAGCATCAGCCGCCAGCATAAGCTGGACTCATGAGACAAGTGGGTGTCAGCATGTTATTCTTTCATGGCGGTTTATCTCATACAATTCCCCTTTCGCGCCATTGAGATGCTTAAATATGCTGAAATTGTCTGCACAGCTGCTGTTCAATTCTCAGGCACTGGTTGGCGGCTTTATGATGAGCAGTTTAGGACTGGGCAAGAAAGGTCGTGGGCGGGGTTAGATGCTGAATTATGGTTAACGGTTGCGGTTCCACAGTGGCTGCTGCCACGGCCCCGCGTGGAAATGTCCAGCAGCATGTTAACACTAATTTTGTTTTGCTTTTTAGGAGCGTCTCAAAAGTCCGAACGGTAGGAACGTTCTAATTGATCGGTTGAGTGTTCCAGCACGCGAACATAGAACGGTCTGCTAGTTCCAAACCCCAATTATGTTGGCGGTCTTGCGTAGCGGGTACTCGGAATGCCTGCGGTCAGCGTTAGCACCCGTCAGCCAAATATTGTTCATGAAAAGCTTGCTGAAAATTCAGGCTGGGGCGCATACAGGGGGCTTTTTGCATCCCAACCTCTTCAGCAGCTTTAATTGCTCACCTGTGGGATTGTGCCTAAAAAGAACCAGGTTCATTTCACTGATTCACCATTTGTCATTTCCACACGGTTGTGCAATTAATGATTTTATTGACAAAGAGCAATGGTCAAATACGCATCGTTTGATGCGGCAGTTTAGAAAAGTTTAGGAACTTGGGGTGCCTATTTTCGGGAAAAAACTGAAGGACCAGCGCAGTGTTTCATACCTGAGGCTTGTCATTGACAAATATTGTTCATGAAAAGCTTGCCAAGGAAATTCAGGCTGGGCGCATAGCGGGCTGCATCCCAACCCTCTGGCAGCTTCAATGCTCACCTGTTGGGATTGTGCCCAAAAAGAACCAGGTTCATTTCGTTTGATTCACCATTTGTCATTTCCACGGTTGTGCAATTAATGATTTTATTTACAAAGAGCAATGTATAGTCAAATACGCATCGTTTGATGCGGCAGTTTAGACAAGTTTTCTAGAAACTTGGGGTGCCTTCTCGGGAAAAATCATCCAGCGTAGGTGCTTATCTGGGGCTTGCTATTGACACGATGTCCTGCCAACCGTTCCTGCTGACAAAGTCAGCAAAATTACTAGGGCAGATTGAAGGGATGCTCGCAACCTGAAGCAACCCTATTTCAACTCAGTCACTTACGTTCTGCTTAACTTTGCGTGTAGGGCAGTTGCGCCGGGGAGGCTTTCAAGGCGGCTTATTGCATTGATCAGAGGCCTTCGGCACCCACAGCATAGGGTGCGTATTTCTATGGGCAAAACTTGACTTGGCTCATGTGGCTCACATTCATGAGCGATTTACAATGGGTGACACCATTCCTCCAGCAGGATTGGGAGTCTTCCATTGGTTTTGGTGCGTTTTGGTGGGAGGTGGCTGCAAGGCCGCTGGCCTCAAACTTTGCGTCTCAACCATCAATTTCATTGTTGTAGCTTTCCCCATTGTAGTTGCCATACTTTGCTGGGGCTTTATTATCTATTCAGTTATGTTATTTTGTTCTATAATATTGCGGTAGTGCATATATTAACGGTCAGTCTTCGCAGAAAACCTCCGCAATCCAATCTACTGGTTTTGGAATTTCAGTTCAATATCGTTTTCAAAGCGATCCACATTCCAGGTGTAAATAATGTTATCGCCGACGCTCTTTCTCGTTTTCAGATGCAGCATTTCTTCACGCTGCCCCCCAGGCGGATCTAGTCAGTACTCCGTTGCCGACCCTTCCTTGTAGGGCGCGAAATTAGTAGGCTGTTATTATTAGCGTTTGCTCACAACACGCACAAGTTTTACAATTCTGGATGGTCAGCATTTTGTCGTTTTTTGCAGGCTCGAGGGCACCCAGCACACGCGCCAGTTGGGCACAGGCGATTTGTGAGTTGATTGCTTGGCTTTCCTTGCAGCATTATTCCCCCTCAACCATTGTTACATATGTAGTGGGTGTAGGTTATTTTAAACTCAGTGGCGAACCAGACCCAATTGTACTTTTAGAGTGGCAAAGCTGCAGGAAGGTTGCCGGCGGGTGTTCTAGACTGATCATGATCCCCAATTTCAGTTCCTTTGCTGGCGAAGGTACTTGCAGCGCTGCCACTTGTTTGTCTCATCCACGTTTGAAGTTGTTTTTCGACAGCGATGTTGCTAGCGTTTTTCGGATTTTGCGGGTCGGTGAGTTTGCAATTTCCTGAGCCATGGTACAGGCGCATGCTTATAAGTTACGATATCCACTTTTTTGGGTACCTACCAGGGTTCCGCAACAGAGTATGTGCTTGTGTCCTGCGCCAGCAAGAATAATCAACATGGCCTCCCAAAAATCCCTATTGTTCAGGCTTTGACGCTCCCTGCCCAGTACACGCGCTGAAAGGCTTGCGTTACAGGTTTAATGTTAGTGGTTTCGGAAGTTAATTGAAACCGGTTTGCCCACTTTTGGTATCCGGTGTGAAAGAAGGTTGAATTGAACCAGCTTGCGGCTGCGACATACACACACAACCTATTTTGTTTCCATTCCCCGTTTTTCTTGAGTATTAGTATAATTCATAACAATGCTGATGTTTAACTTTGTAGGTATCGAGTGCAAACGCACTTCATTTCCAAGTGCATCTTGTAGAGGGCTTCCAAGGTGGAACGCAGATCATGAAACAACCAGCCCTAGACATGACAACTGCATCGTCACCTGAAGTATGACATGGAGTATATATGCAGACCAGAGGAGGATGAGGATTGGATAGATGAGACTGTTCGCAACTTTGACAGTTTGATTAACTGGCCTGAACATGATTCAGCATTTGGGGATCTGGTTAGCAACTAAATGTCAATGTCGTTAAGTTTGCTTCGATGGTGTAAAAATGCTGCATTGTACAATACATGTAAGTATGGTTACTTACCATCAATGTTTTGTCAACCAGCTGTAGTAAAAAGATTTGTGTGTATCATATTGAAAAGAATACCATTATTTTAACACATTATGTTGATTCTATAATTTTTTAAGTTTACTTAAAACAGGTGGTGAGCTTATTATGTGGAAACACACCTGCTGGAGAGTCAACTTGGGAAATTAATCAACCTATCATTGGAGAAGCAGATGTGGAGGATGCATCGTCACCCGAAGATGACATGTAGTATATATGCAGACCAGGAGGAGGCATGAGGATTTGCATAGATGAGACTGTGGTTCATTTGGATACTTTGGCCCATAATTGATGGCTTTTTCTTTTCTTCTTCCTTCTATTTAACTATAAATATGCATGCTGTTTTTTACCCATTTGGAAGACATCGTGTCAGTGCATTCATCTCCTTCTGGCTAAACATCTGTGCAGGCCTGTAGTGATGATATTGTCATTGGGACAGGCAACCCCTAATGAACCTCCAAAGTCTCCTCCTTACATGCCCCTATTAGAGATGGCAATCTGCTAGATGTTGATGAATCAGAGCCAGTAAGCGAGGTACACCTTTTCAGATTTTAATTTATTTCATTTTATTTATAAACAAAGGAAAACAATTTGAAATTTGTTGAATCAAAGTTGCATCACAGGATATCCGTTGAATCCCCAGGAAATTGGTTTCTACATCCTAAGTCAACCACCTTCCCTCCCAAAGCTTGTTTACAACTGATTCAGCTGAGTGAACATCCTAGTCCCACCAGTTTCCCGTCTGCACCCCTCATCAACGCACTAATCCTCCAGCATCCAGTCATCACGTGATCCTCCAGCAGCCTACGGCAGCAGCATTTCCCAGAGTCCGGTATTCTCTGAGGACGATCAGAGCATACCGATCGAAACGTCGAGTTGTAACTCCAGTTCTTTCATAACTAATTACCACTCAATGAGAATTTCATGGTGTCACCGCAATTAGTCTTACTTATCGTCTTACTATGCAAAGCTACAAATTTTACCAAAGAACTAAGTTTACTAAAAATGGTTGAATCAAAATTTTTGGCTTAAATGCAAGTAAGCATTAGCATCTAGGAATTATTATATTGTCATTTCTGATTTTCTGCATTTAATCATTTTTTGTTCAATTCATTCACATTTATTTTCATTTCACAATTCTCAAGTTACAAATATAGTATTAACTAGAGCTCATGTGTTTGTTAGAACAAATACACGGTGTTCGTGTTAACTTACGGTTCTATAAAATTTTATCATCGATGATGTCAATCATATTTTGGTAAGGTATATCGTCTTTATTATAACAATATCTAATTTCCATATTCAAAAGACTCATCAATTTTGCGTTAGAATGTGTTGAATTTGAAACTTCCTGCTTAGAGCGGAAGTAATGTCACAATCAGGTGATTTGTAGATTTGAAGGTCATATATACTTGACACAATAAACTTCCTCACGATCTTGAAAAAGATAACGTTAGTGCCTGATAGCGGTTCAATATCTGAATTTTTTCTAAACCCGTCGCCGAGAGAGCGCTCTGAAAGGCGATGCGACGTCATCAGTTATATTTTTGAAAAAGGTCAACATGTCCAACAGTGTTTTGCCCATAAATTTTCAAACTTGTTCTGTATTTCTGATTGACATAATTTGTCGCTTCATTTGAGTTTTGTGTCAATGGTAACCCCATCTCCAACTCTAGTATTATAATCCTCGCTACATCCACTGGACTTGTTTCTCTTGTGATTTTGATGGATTATTGATGAAAACAAAATATAAAACATTTTTGACAAACACATATTAGTATTACACTTGTGATTTTTGATGCAAAACTTATTTTTTAAATATATATATAAAACTTCACAAATGAGGGCTCTATTCCAACTCAACACCATTTACATAGCAAAAATCGGAACAAACAAAATGTAAAACCAAATAAACATTTAAAAATATGTCATGTTAATTATGAGGTTTGGTGTTGACAAGGACCTCCTGTTCTCCTCTATTCTTCTGACTGAGGATCTATTGTCCCTAGAAACCATTGTTATTGGACTTGAAAACCAACTCCAGTACATAACCTGACACAACAGTGAAACTTTTGTTAAACGAATGTGGACTGGGTAAACATAAAGAATTGAAAGGACCTATGATGATGATATGAATCTCCTTTCATTACAAAACAGTCAAGTGAAGTGGTGGTATAACCGATTAGACGCTTGACATCCCATAAGCGCGATCCCCAGTTCGAGACCCGTCTGTGTTTTTTTTTCCTTTTATTATGTAGCTTAATACAATTCAAACCCTTTATTTAAGTAGGTTTAATTTAACCTGTCTAATACTCAACATGGCCCAGATGGCGCAGCACGTTGGCCGGACCACTGGAAGCGCGTGCTTCAATCGCAGGACTTCCTGAGCAATGGGACGCACCGGTTCGAAGCCCGTAGAACAGACCTAATTCAGGGACATGCAGTTGGCTTGGCAGCAGCAATGGTTTGGAGGGCCGCCATGTCTCTCCCTATTCGACAGTTGATTTACAGTGCGGGAAAGTAAATGAGGGACCGAGGGGGTCTGCAAGATTCCCCAGAAGGGATTGCTAAGGTGGATTTATCACGCTTTGTCTGGTTCCGTCAGGTATTCAACGCTCCCCCAATGCCCTGGCCACTTACCTCTGACTAACTTTCTGCAGAAATTAGTTTTGAAAAAAAAAAAAAAATTATTGACAAACTGCCACATGCAGCTCACCTCTCTTGTGATTTTGACAGTGAAATACCTTTTAAATGAAGGCTCTAATTTGTGGTAAAACATGTCGTGGTTATGATCTCATTGCCACTGAATACATTGGAGACGATTGGGACTTCTCCGAAATAATCTTCACTACCGGTTAGTGAGATGATTTGCCTTATTACGTGTTGGTTAATAGTGGAATTTACCACTTTTTAGAAAAAAATACAAAGCTTACTCGCTTCTGGATTTTGAAGACAAAAAGGCTTATTCTATGTGATTTTTGAAGACAACTAAAATTAAAACATTATATAAAACATAGAAGAGCTTACTCAATGTGAATTTCTGAACATTTTTTAAACGATGTGGGTTTTAAAAAGTATTTTTTAAACTATAAGGTTAAACACACCTTTTTTTGATTTTTGATTTTTAGGGATAAACTAAAAGAATAGCTCCTTGTGATGTTTAAAGAGAGGAGAAAATACTGAAAAAGACTTTACCCTCTGTGTATATATATTTTTGTTTCCATCAAAATCACAAGGGTAAGCTCTGTATTTCGTCGGGTCCAGAGCAGAAAGCGACTTGCAAGAATAAAAGGACTTATAAGGCATATATAAATTACCTGCAATTCCATTATTGTTAAGAAAACTTAATTATTTTGGATTTATAGTTTTATTTGAATATTGGGAGTACTCACAATTTATATTGAGCATTCAAAGACCCATTATCTTGTACGTAACTAGGTAATTACACTTGACTAATCTTATAAGACCTTTTGTCATTAGCAACAAAATTGTCAATCTAGAGTCTATAAGTCCTTATTGCTCTGAGCAGATCGATTTATATTTTTTCTTTTCTCAAAATCACAAGGGGTAAGTCCTTGTATTTATATATTTTTTTGTTTTTTCCAAAATCACAAGGGGGGAGTAAAGTTGCTTGTATTTATATATTTTTGTTTTCATCAAAATCAATAAGGGTAAGCCTTGCATTTTATGTATTTTTGTTGTCATCAAAAACTCACGTAAGCCTTGTATTTATATATTTTGTTGTCATCAAAATCACAAGGGGTAAGTTTCATGTACGAGTATAGTTTGTTTTCTCAAAAATCACAAGGTAAGCTAAGCCTTTTTAAATTTTACTATTTTGTTTTTCTCAAAATCACAAGGGGTAAGTGTTGTATTTATATATTTTGTTTTTCTCTAAAATACACAGAGGCAAAGCCTTTGTATTTATATATTTTTGTTTTTCTCTAATATCATTGTAAAGGGTAAGCCTTTGTATTTATATATATTTTTTGTTTTTCTCAAAATCACAATACAAGGGGTAGCTTTGTATTTATATATTTTGTTTTTCATCAAAAATCTCTAAGTAAGTAAGCTTGTATTTTTATATTTTTGTTGTCATCTAAATCACAAGGGGTAATCCCTGTATTTATATATTTTGCTTTTTTCTCAATATCACAAAGGGTAAGCCTTTGTATTTATATATATTTTTGTTTTTTCTCAAAATCACTGAAGGCAAGCCTTGTATTGATCTATTTTAGTTTTTCCTCAAAATCACAATGGCAAGCCCTTTGTATGTATATATATTTTGTTTTCCCAAAAATCACAACTTGGGTAAGTTTCCTTGTATTTATATATTTGTTGTCATCAAAATCACAATGGTAAGCCTTGTATTTATATATTTTGTTTTCTAAAATCACAAGGGGTAAGTCTTGTATTTACATATTTTGTTGTCATCTAAATCACAAGGGTAAGTTTTGTATTTATATATTTTGTTTTCTCTAATATCACAAGGGTAAGCTCTGTATTTATATATTTTGTTTTTTCAAAATCACAAGGGTAAGTCTTGTATTCATATATTTTTAGTTTTTCGCAAAATCACAAGGGTAAGCCTTGTACTTATATATTTTAGTTGTTTCTCAAAATCACAAGGGGTGTAGCTTTTAGATGAGACATTTTTGTTTTTCTCAAAATCACAAGGGGTGTTTTATTTATATATTTTGTTGTCATCAAAATCAGAATGGGTGTTTTGTATATTGTTGTCATCAAAATCACAAGGTAAGCTTTGATTTTTTTTTTTCATCAAAATCACAAAGGGTGTTTTTATTTATATATATATTTTTCATCCAAATCACAAGGGTAGCCTTGTATTTATATATTTTGTTTTACCCAATATCAGAAAAATAAGCCTATTTATATGTTGTTTTTCAAAATCACAAGGAGTAAGCCTTGTATTTATCAATATCAGAAAAGGGATAAGCCTTGTATTTATATATTTTGTTTTTCAAAATCACAAGGGGGTAAGTTGTATTATATATATTTTGTTTTCATCAAATCACAAGGGGTAAGCCTTGCATTTATGTATTTTTGTTGTCATCAAAATCACGTAAGCCTTGTATTTATATATTTTTGTTGTCATCAAAATCACAAGGGGCAAGCCTTGTATTTATATATTTTTTTTGTTTTTCTCAAAATCACAAGGGGTAGCTTTGTATTTATATATTTTTGTTTTCATCAAAATCACAAAGGGTAAGCCTTGTATTTATATATTTTTGTTTTTCTCAAAATCACAGGTAAGCTGTATTTATATATATTTGTTTTCGTCAAAATCACAAGGTAAGCCTTGTATTTATAGAGTTTTGTTTTTCTAAAAATCATAAGCGGTAAGTCTTGTATTTATATATTTTTGTTTTCATCAAAATCATGCGGGTAAAGCCTTGTATTTTATATATTTTTGTTTTTCAATATCACAAAGGGTAAGCCTTGTATTTATATATTTCTTAGTTTTTCTCAAAATCACAAGGGTGTTTTATTTACATATATTTTTAGCTCTTTTCTCAAAATCACAAGGTCTCTTGTATTTATATATATTTTGTTTTTCAAAATAACAAGGTGTTTTGTATTTAATTGTTTTCCCTCAAAATCACAGCAAGGTACGCCTTTGTATTTCTATATTTTTGTTTTCAATTAAATCACAAGGGGGTGTTTTGGATTTATATATTTTTCATCAAAATCACAAAGGGGTGTTCTTTATTTATATATATATTTTTCATCCAAATCACAAGGTGTTTTGTATTTATATATTTTTGTTGTCATCAAAATCAGAATGGTAAAGCCTTGTATATTGTTGTCATCAAAATTACAAGGGGTAAGCCTTGGAATTTTTTTTTTCATCAAAATCACAAGGGGGGTAAGCCTTTTATTTATATATATTTGTTTTCATCCAAATCACAAGAGGGTAAGCCTTGTACTTATATATTTTAGTTGTTTCTCAAATCACAAGGTAAAGCCTTGTATTGTTATATTTTTGTTTCTCTCAAAATCACAAGGGTAAGCCTTGTATTTATATATTTTCTGTAATAAAATCAGAATGGGTAAGCCTTGTATATTGTTGTCATCAAAATCACAAGGGGTAAGCCTTGGATTTATATATTATTTTCATCAAAATCACAAGGGGGGTAAGCCTTGTATTTATTTTTTATTTTTTCCTCAATATCACAAAGGATAAGCCTTGCATTTATATATTTTTTGTTTTTCAAAATCACAAGGGGTAAGCCTTGTATTTATATATTTTTGTTGTCATCAAAATCACAAGGGATAAGCCTTGGATTTATATATTATTTTCATCAAAATCACAAGGGTAAGCCTTGTATTTATATATTTGTTTTCATCAAAATCACAAGGGTAAGTTTCTCATTTATATATTTTTGTTGTGATCAAAATCAGAATTAAGGTTTTGTATATTGTTGTCATCAAAATTACAAGGTAAGCTCTCGGATTTATTTATTTTTCATCAAAATCACAAGGGTGTTTTATTTATATATATTTGTTTTCATCCAAACTGCTGGTGTTTTGTACTTATATATTTCGTTGTTTCAAATCGTTGGCAGTGTTTGTATTTATATATATTTTTTCTCCAAAATCATAGCAAGCCTTGTATTTATATATATTTTTGTTTTCATGAAAATCACAAGGTAAGTTTTGTATTTATATATTTTGTTGTCATCAAAATCACAAGGGTGTTTTGTATTTATATATTTTTGTTTTCAATAAAATCACAAGGTAAGCCTTGTATTTATATATTTGTTTTTCTCAAAATCACAAGGGTAAGCCTTGTATTTATATATTTTGTTTTCATGAAAATCACAAGGGTGTTTTGTATTTATATATTTTTGTTGTCATCAAAATCACAAGGGTAAGCCTTGTATTTATATATTTTTGTTTTCATCAAAATCACAAGGGGTGTTTGTATTTATATATTTTGCTTTCATGAAAATCACAAGGTGTTTCCTATTTATATATTTTTGTTTTTCTCAAAATCACAAGTGGGTAAGTTTTGTATTTATATATTTTTGTTTTCATGAAAACTGTATGTGTTCTTGTATTTATATATTTTTGTCATCAAAATCACAAGGGTAAGCCTTTGTATTTATATATTTTTGTTTTCACTCAAAATCACAAGGTGTTTGTATTTATATATTTTTGTTGTCATCAAAATCAGAAGGGTAAGCCTGTATTTATATATTTTGTTGTCATCAAATCAGAAGGGGGTGGTTTGTATTTATATATTTTGTTGTCATCAAAATCAGAAGGGGTAAGCCTTTAGGGTCATATATTTTTGTTGTCATCAAACAGAAAGGGTAAGTTTTGTATTTATATATTTTTGTTGTCATCAAAATCAGAAGGGGTGTTTTGTACGAGAGCATGAAAGACATCAAAATCGCAAGGGTTAAGCCTTGTATTTATATATTTTTGTTGTCATCAAAATCACAAGGGGGTGAGCCGTGTATTTATATATTTTTGTTGTCATCAAAATCAAGGTTACTGTATTTATATATTTTTGTTTTCCCCAAAATCACAAGGGGTGTTAAGCTTTATATATTTTGTTGTCATCAAAATCACAAGGGTAAGTTTTGTATTATTTTATATATATTTTTCCTCAAAATCACAAGGGGTGTTTATTTATATATATTTTTAGTTTTTTTCTCAAAATCACAAGGCAAAAGCTTGTATTTATATATTTTTGTTTTTCTCAAAAATCATAGGGTGTTTTGTATTTATATATTTTTGTTGTCATCAAAATCAGAATGGGTAAGCCTTTGTATATTGTTGTCAAGGGGTAAGCCTTGTATTTATATATTTTTTTCCTGAAAATCACAAGGGTAAGCCTCCTGTATTTACATAGTTTTGTTTTTTTTTAAATCACAAGGTTTTGTATTTATATATTTTAGTTTTTTTCTCAATATCACAAAGGGTAAGCCTTGTATTTATATATTTGTGTTTATTTTCTCAAAATCACAAGGGGTAAGCCTTGTATTTATATATTTTTTGTTTTCAAAATCACAAGGGGTTGTATTTATATATTTTTTGTTTTTCAAAATCACAAGGGGTAAGCATTGTATTTATATATTTTATTTTTTTCTCAAAATCACAAGGGGTAAGCCTTTTATTTATATATTTTTGTTTTTCTCAAAATCACAAAGGGTAAGCCTTTTATTTATATATTTTTGTTTTTCTCAATATCACAAAGGGTAAGCCTTGTATTTATATATTTTTTTCATCAAAATAGCAATGTGTGTTAGACTTATATTGATATATTTTAGTTTTTTCTCAAAATCACAATGGCTAAGCCTTGTATTTATATATATTTTTCCATCAAAATCACAAGGGGTAAGCCTTTTATTGATATATCTTTGTTTTTATCAAAATTACAATAGTTTTTTCTTCTTCTCTCTTCAACATCACAAGAAGGTATCCTTTTAGGTTTATCCATAAAGTCAAAATGAAAAGGTGTTTTAGCCCTAGATTAAAAATACTTCTTAAAACCCACGTCGTTTAAAAATTCACATTGAGTAAGTTTCACTATGTTTACATATTTTTTTAAATTTTAGTTGTCTGAAAAATCACACAGAATAAGCCTTTGTCTTCAAAAATCAGAAGGAGTAAGTTTTGTATTTTTTCTCCTAAAAGTAGTAAGATCCCACTATCAACTCGTAATAAGCCAAATCATCTCACTATTAAGTGATGGTAATTTTGAGAAGTCCCCTGTCTCTCAATCTATTCAGTGGCAGTAGATAATGAAGCACTATTATGTTTTTCCATTAACAAAATCATCAAAAGCACAATGAGTAAGATTTAAAAAAAAAAAAATTATTTCATCAAATCACAAGGGTAAGCCGTGTAGTAGTTTATCAATATTTGTGGGAGAATGAACAAAACAGCTAATAATAATAATAATAACAATAATAATGTGTTGACTTAGTATAGGGGCACGTATCCACCAACTCTGCCCTCACAGGTACCCATTTAACCCCTGGGTTGAGAGAAGCAATTATGGTGTCTTGCTCAAGGACACAAGTGTCACGGCTGGGATTCGAACCCACATTCTGCTGCTAACACCAGAACTTGAGTCCGGTAAGCTAGACCGCTCGGCCACAACACTCCGTATGTTAATATGGGACAACACGTAAAGTAAACAAAATAACAGTAATAAAAATGATGATGATTATTTTTTTTTCAAAACTAATTTCCGCAGAGAGTTAGTCAGAGGTAATGACCAGGCATTGGGGAGCGTTGAATCTTCTAGGCGAACCCAGCGTGATAACCACCTTAGCAGTCTTCAAAGAATCGGCAGACCCCCGGTCCCTCCTTTACTTTCCCGCACCGTAACCAACTGTCGAATAGGGGAGAGACATGGCGGCCCCCAAACCATTGTTGCTGCCGCAACTGCCATGTCCCTGAATTAGGTATGTTCTAGGGCTTCGAACCGGTGCGTCCCAGCTCTGGAAGCCCCGCGATTGACACTTCCAGTGGTCCGGCCAACGTGCTGCGCCATCTGGACCATGTTGGTATTAGACAGGTTAAATTAAACCTACTTAAATAAAGGGTTTTAATTGTATCACTGCTACACAATAAAAGAAAACCACAGATTGGTCCGGAACTGGGATCGCCGGCACGGATGTCAAGCGTCTAATCCATTAAACCACCGCTTCACCTGACTGTTCGCAATGAAAGGAGATTCATCATCATTTGATGTAATGGAAAAATAAAAGGAATGCTCATTAATTCTTTATGTTACAAGTACATTATTCGTTTAACAAAAGGAACAATAGTTCAGGTAGGTAAATTTGAGCTTGGTTTGTTCGAGTGGCAGTTGTCCCTACCACCGGCGGCATGTGGCCAGGACTTTTTCAGTGGGGGGGGGCATAGGGGGGGGGGGCATTGCTTTTCAGTGGGGGGGGGCCCAGGACGTATGGGTTTTTTCCCTTTTCTTTATCTTTTCTGCTTTTTGTGGCACTATGAGGATTTTTCGTGGGGGGGGGCACCTGGGGGCACTGGAAATTTGTGGGGGAACGTGCCCCCCGCCCCAGGCCCCCGCCCCCGTGGCTACGCCGCTGCCTACCACCCCCCCCCCCTCTTGAGCGACTTTACAGATTTGTCTGGTCATATTAGAGTTGTGTCGGTAAATTTACCAGCAAAATATGTTTGCGCCCACCAACCCTAATATCAGTCGGCAAATTGGATCCACACACCCCATCCGATACACCCTGGCTCCACTGAACCTCCCCCAACTGACACCTCTTTCTCAGCCGATTAATCCCTACATTTGTTATATACTTTTAGTTGGAATAGGCCTCATCTGTGAAGTAAATTTTGATGGAAACAAAAATATATCAATTCAAGTCTTACCGTTTGTAAATTTAGGCAAAAACAAAAATATATATCTGATGACGTCACTATGACGTCACAACTTTACCTGAAACGTATGTCACAACTTTATTGACAACTGTATGTTACGTCCAAGTATGTGTCAATTTTGAAGGCCCTGTGAACTTTGGAATTATGTTCGACAAGTCTCATCGAGAAGAAGTAAACAAACTAGAGCTTGGAAGTGTTTGTTGGTTTGTACCACAAGGTGTTTGTGCGTGAACTTCCTGTTCATTTAAAGAGGGGCTCTAAGGTCAAATTTAGTTTTGTGATGCACTCATTTTCCAATAACTAGAGCCCTTAGTGTGAAAAATTACCCCCAAATTAGTCTCTAACCCTCACGTTAAAGTGATGTAAATGTCATTTTATTTGATAACCTTCCTGTGAAATTTGTTAACATCCAAAGACAATAGTGACGTCACATTTCAAATAAATGGATCTCTACATTTTTGTACGGTGAATTTGCAGTTCATTCTGAATCTCCACAATATTTAATCAAATCGGCGTTGAAATTGACTTTTGACAAACAAAAATTCCTCATGGGAATGTTACAGACTCATTTACCGTAAGAAAATAGTGACGTCATGTTTCAAATATCGCTCTGAAAGGGTATCAAATAAAAATGATATGTTACACCACTTTAAAGTGAAGTTAGAGACTTGTAACTTTTTTAACACTTTAATAAGGACTCTATCTATTGGAAAATGAGTGCATCACAAAACTGAATTTGACCTTAGAGTGCCTCTTTAATGAAATAACATATCAATTTCTGACTCAAAAGACATTAATTTTGTATTAGAATATGTTAAATTTCAATGTCCTGTTGTGGCCCGGAAAGCAACATTTTAAAAATATTATCATGGGTTTATTATTCTTAAGACCTGTCAGAAAAATACCCCTGAAATAAGTTACATGTACACACATATATTTCTTCTTTGTATGAATTACATTTTTTGTATGTCCATACCTTTATTCTGTTCAGCACAATTCTCTTTGTATTAAAATAATCGTAATAATTAAAGCGACGTTCAAAATTTCCGATACAAACATGTTTCTGATACAAACATAAGAATAATTGGCGGTGACACCATGTGAAAATCTCAATTGAGCAGTAATTAGTTCTGAAAAGAACTGGAGGTTACAACTCGACGTTTCGATCAGTATGCTCTGATCGTCCTCAGGAGAATGCCGGATTCTGGGAATGCTGGACTCTGGGAATGCTGCTGCTTAAGTAGGCTGCTGGAGTGATACAAACATGTTCAAGGTGGTAAATGTTATACTTGGTTTAAAATACAAAATAAATAAGTTTAAGCATAACCAGACTGTTGAATGACTAACATTTTGGATGACATAAAAGTTAAGTACAGTATGAACTATTTATAAAGAAAAGTGAGTAAATTTGAATTTCTGTAAAAACAATTATTTTCTTAATTACTTCATTTTTAAACAATTGATCTTGGCATTGATGAACCTGTCAAAATGGCAATAAATCTTAACAACAATATTTTTAACCCTCCAAAAGAATAATGTTATATTTATGTATATGAATAAAAGAGCAGTTAAAAATCATAAAGTTTCTGACTTGTTATCTTAAGATGCGTTACTACAAACTCTACATAAAAATTACAGTGTATATGCATTTACTTTCCTCTTCAAAAACAGAAATGAATACACACAATGCTAAATCATGATCAACAGGGTATGGAATTGGAGTGTTAGTTTTAGTTTAACTCGGTGACTGAAAATAATACCAGACATGATAAGGTCATTACCGTTGCCGCTGCATAAATGAGCCATTAACTTTCAGTCACCATGTTCATCTTAAACCAGGACACCGATTCCATGCTCTGTTGAAAGTCTGCTCTGATCGTGACGATATTTTCCCTTAACCCTAACTCCCTAAGCATTGTTTCTGAACAATAAAAATCCTTTAAAATCCTCCAACTGCTTTTGTTAGGAGTTAGGGTTAAAGAAATTTTTGGACTGAATTTACAAAGGATGTCCATTACTGAGATAAGGCACATTTTGTTTTATGTAATAAAATTTCCAATCTAGCCAATCAAAATAAACCTTTGCACTTGAACAATACTTTTTTTGTTATGTGTATTCTGTCATTGGTAGCAACAGAACAAGCCACCATAGGGACAAACGGTACTATAGACATCTCAATTTCCAAACAATCCGATTAATTAATCAATGGCTGCCTTTGTATTCTTTAAGCTTCAATTGTTGTGCAGGCTGCGAGAGCTTCATACATGTAAGCAAGTCAGTAAGTAAAAAAGACCACTCACTGGGGCTTGAACCCACGACCTTCTGGGGGCCAAGAGTCTCCAATCTTTTCACTTGACCATTTCCACCTCTTTGGAGGTCTCAAAGTTTCGTAATTTTCCACCAGGCCACTTGCTGATCTTAATAAAGGTGGACATGTGTTTAGCCTAATTATAAACTTTAGATTTAACCCTGTCCGAGTAACAAAGTAAAAAGTTTCTTTATAATGGAGCTTGAACCCAGGACCTTCTGGTCAAGAGTCACAAGGATTTGCACCTCTTAGGAAAGTTTGATTTTGATTATATAAACCTTAGAACAAGCAACGTTTATTTATACAAAAATAAAACACTAGAGTTTGAACCCAGAATTGAACCTATTAGTCTGGAAGCCCCAAAATATACCACTAGGACACTTGCTGTTCTCAAGAAACACGCATTTTGTGTTTATAAACCTTAAAATTAACCCTGTCAAGGTAACATAGTAAAAGAAAGTAGGGATGTGCATTTTCGGATATTTTGGAACCGGATACCCGAAATCAGGAAACTTCGGATACCCGGATACCCGGTGTTGCACAAATACATGTACTGTAAATGGTAACAAATTGGCTTTTGTAATACAGAGGATACCATACTTAAATCGATCTTTTCTTTACTATTAAAACAATATGCAAACATTCCCTCCTGTGCTGCTGGTTTGATAGGTTGTTTGAAGCAGCCACTGCCAGGCCCTTTGCAGCCTTGACGATTCGATACAGTGTATCACAAACAGTTGGAGAAAAGTTTATGGAAAATGTCCGCAAAATACTACAAAGGCTTTATTGGAGTGTAATCTCTTGAATTTAAAGATAATTGTCTGTAAAAGTGTAAATATTACATTGTTCAAGAGTGACAGATTTGTGTTCAATCCGCTCAAACTTTAAGCCCGAATTTTAAAAAGTCGTTTACGGGTAATTGGAACCGAAAAATGGAACCAGGTAATGACAGTTTCGGCCGGCTATCCGGATACCTGGATACCCAGTACAGCCCTTAAAAAAAAGGTATCACTGACTGTGCCTTAACCTTGGACCTTCTGTGAGTACATGCACATGTATCTAATTTGAAAGTAATTTACATACATGTGTACTTTCTATTGAAATGCAGTTTTTCCTGAATGTGAAAGTATTTTTCCTTCTGGATCTATGCTGGTGTTTGTGATGGTGTAAAACTGTGGATTTATAACATGAGGTAAGAATGGGTCCTCGATTATTGTTTGCTAATGTCCTCGGTTGTAAAACGTGTACAAATCAAATGGAAGATGCCTCTACGAAAGTTTGAAAAAGGGAACAATAGGAGGTCCTCGGTTTACATCATAAACATACATGAATGTACCTGTCAGTATCGTCACGATCAGAGTAGACTATCAATAGGGCATGGAATCTGAGTTTAAGATGAACACAGTAGGTTGATATTACTGTATATTAACATGAAATTTGGAGATATTTTAACTAAAAAGGCCGATGTAAATTTCATATCGGCTATATTTCTGGAATATCAGCGATATTGTTTTTGAATATCGTCAATATGGCGATATTTCGATATCTTCAAAACCACAAGCAATTTATCCGATACTTTTTTGAATATCGTATCGTCACGATGCTATCGTGATACCGCCCTCCTCTAGAACATAGTGACTGAAAATTATTGGCTCATTTATGCAGCAGTAACGAAAGCTTGACCTTATCACGTGGGGTTTTATTTTCAGTCACTGAGTTAATCTAAAACTAGCACTCTGATTCCATGCTCTGTTGATTGTGGCGATAATGTCCCTTTAACAGATGACTTAATAATACCTACGTTGTGCTACAAGGATCATACTAAAGTTATCTTTAACCCTAACTCCCTATGGCCATTTGCTTACACATAACCTGAATCCTCCAAAATCCTTCAGACTAGTAAAGCAAGCACATAATTATGCACACATGTGTTTCTAATCTGTGATACACGTGGTCAGGGACCCTCCCTGCATGCATGGAGCAATAAACAGTGTCCACTGACCCAAGCACTGACCTTGCAATCACTACAACAAACATGGATATACACGTACCATGGAAAGGTAAGTATGCCTAAAAACCTCAGTCCTCCAAAATCTTTCACTTTAGCAAAGACCATGTAGCATGTAACCTCAATCCTTCACTTTAGCAAAGAGAATTTTTGAGGATTTTGGGAAGGTTAGGGTTAAGGTTGGAATTTGGACTGAAACAATACCCAAACAAATATTTTTTTAAATGGATAAGCAAAATAACATCCAATTGCACACTTTATATTATGCAGTGTTTCAATATTTATTCATTTGTTAATCTTTATTTACACTTCATACATGTATATATGTATATTCATTTAGATAAAATATATATTGTAATACAAATATGTACAGTTTCCACCTTTCTGTGTATATAATTAATTGAAGATACAAAGTACAGAACTCAAACTAACAACATTCCTGGTTGAATATTTTTTCAAGAAAGGATGGTTTGTATATTTTAACATTTGATCAAAATATGGAAAGAAAAGTTAGTTATTTCAATTGCTTTTAAGCGAATGTACACCTTTGGTAATTACCCTTTTACAAAGAAAAAACTGATTTGTAAAGTAAAGTTGGTGATGGAACTAAACGCCCTGAGAAATTATTCCATCTGACAGACATTTTTTTTATTTATTACAATCTGAAATGGATCATTGCTGTGTGAATGAATGCAAATCAATCTAAATGCATTTTTACCATTTTCTCAATAACAAAACAATGAAATGAGTTGAAACTTTGTTTGGTTTTTATACATGAATCGTGGTTCATAAAAAGTATGTATGCATTTAAAGACATTTTGTTTAATGTATAAAAATGTAGTGAAAGTTCGAAATTATTCATGAAAAACACATAAAATGCATTACAAATACTATACAGTGTGTCTCAAAACAAATGCAAACAAAATTTAACGGAATGCCAGACGAACAATGAGTAACCAACATAGATAATATAGGTATGGTTTGAAAGATACACCTTTCCACTTTAAAATGAGAAATCAACCTTCCAAATCTGATATTTTTTTAACAGAGTTATGAGTACTTTTCCAAGAGAGGTCAAAGTTTTTAAATGCAGTAATCGATTTTGTGCAAGTGTTGCAATGTGGATGAACTGTTGATTACATCCCTTCCCCCTCAACATGCCCTCCCTCTCGCTCGATACACAGGCGACATCGTCTCTCCATGTCTCCCATCGCTCTCCTAACAACATCTGGAGTCTGCCGCAGAACGTCAATCTCAGCTGTTATTCTGTCACGGAGAGTCTGCAGGTCCGGAGGGGGAGTCGTGTACACCTTGGATTTCAAGTATCCCCAGAGGTAGAAATCACACGGGGTGAAGTCTGGAGATCTCGGTGGCCATTCATGCACATGATTCAACGCTATGACACTGTCTCCGAACGCTTCATGAAGGCGGTCTCGGACAGCCAGTAGACGATGAGCCGGAGCGCCGTCTTGAGCCCACCACAGGCGCCTAAACACACCTCGCTCCTGAACCTCGAAATGTTCCTCAAGGATGGGGATGACATCATTCAACATCTCAAGGTAACGCCGGCCGTTGAGGTTGCCCTGAAAAAACACCGGTCCGACGATGAGGCCACTGCCGCAGAGGCCAACCCAGACACTCACTTTCTCACGTTGGAAGTTGTGCTCTTAATTGAAGGGAGGTGGATGTTGTTTGGGGCGTACTCTCGAACATTGCGTGAGTTGACTTTCCGTCGAGAGAAAATCCAGCTTCATCGCCAATGACGAGATGATGGACGAATCGCACATCTGCCTGCAGCTGGTCGACGACCCACTGACAAAAATTCAACCGTCTTGGCAAATCCGGCGGTGAAAGCCGATGTCGCACGCGCATTTGGTAGGGGTGCATGCCCAGGTCCAGCCGAGTGATGCGATTGAACGTGACATGTGGTAGGCCCAGTCCATTCCGTCTCGCACTGACATGCGGGTTGGCATCCAGCTGCGCCTCCACCAATTCGATGTTTTCCGCCGACCTCCCAGTCCGATGTCGCCCAGAACGCCCTCGATTGAGATTGAGGCTGGTACCCTCCCTCCAGTACTTTCTCAGGTTTCTCCAGATAGTGCTGGCTGCAGGTGGATCTCGATCTTGGAATCGCTGCATAAATGCATCGATAACACCATTTACTCTTCCAGTACGGATGTACTCCGTGACACAAAAAAACTCTCTGCTCGTTAGTTAGCTGAACACAAACCATGATCAATGTTTGACGAAAAATGAATTGACAGTACACAGTTGCACAAGTTAATTAAGCACATTACATAATACTCTAAAAAAAAAAAAAAAATGTTTAGCAAGTAAACAATTTTTTTGGTATCAGTTTGTAAACATGTTTACTAGCTGAACGCACATGTCCAATTCCTAAACATCAATTTTCAATGGCTAAACACTATCCGTCCTCATGCTAAAAATGTTTAGCATGTAAACATGTTTACAAACTGATAGCAAGAAAGTGTTTAGAATTGTGTTTACTCGCTAAACACATTTTTGTAGGCCAGGCAATTATCCACACAGAAGCAATTAGGCTACCTTTGTCCCAATGCCTAAAATTGAAAACTTGGTCCCATCGTCAATTTGACCTCTCTTGGAAAAGTACTCATAACTCTGTCAAAAATTACCAGATTTGGACGTTTGATGTCTCATTTTAAAGTGGAAAGGTGTATCTTTCAAACAATACCTATATTATCTATGCTGGTTACTCATACGTCTGGCATTCCGTTAAATTTTGTTTGCATTTTTTTGAGACACTGTATAACACTGATTATAACTGAATTACTGCATTCAGTAAAGACTATTTGCAGTGACACCATGTGAAATTCTTAATTGAGTAGTAATCAGTTCGACGTTTCTTTAAAAAACAATGATAATTGATTATGATGAGGAATAAAAGAACTGAAACAATGACCTGTCATGTTTTATATGCTTATAAAAGTTGGCAAAGCCAGGCAAGGTGGTCATCAATTAATCCAAGTTGAGAAAAAATCAAGAATGGCATCTCTGAGAGCAGATCGACTTTAATCAACACAATCTTAAATGAATTTATAAACATTTTTCAATTACTTAACTCTGTTCCCTTTAAAATATGATTCCCAAACAACATCACAAATATTTAATATTACCATCGCTTATTACTAACGTTTATAATGGGTAAATTTCTAGTACTCAAATGTACACATAAACAGTTAATAATTATTTGTTTAATTAATCACTAAACGATTTGACTAGGGCTGTGCCGGATACAACCAAAACGGTCATTACCCGTAAATGATTTTTTAAATTCGGACTTAACATTTGAGCGGTGCAAACAGAAATTTGTTTATTCCCTAACTCGTTCCTCGACCGTGAATAAAATATTTTCTCACGCGCCTACCTACTGTCGAATACACCTGCAAGGGAAACATGTTAACAATACAGACCTGTATTTGGGGAGCACCGATCTTGAGGCCAAGCCCGGAGTGCCAAAACTGCTCGAAGAAGCGAAAACGAGTCCATGGAGACTGTCTCGTTTGCTTGACTACCTGTACCATTACGGCGTCGTGTGAAGAGAACTTCACTAGCTACTAATACTACATGTGCAAACATTTCATTAGAATCGAAGACATTAGAATCTTGTGAAAACTTCACTATCACAATAACCAGGAATATGTCATTAATTTTAACTTTGTTTGTACTCACGTGTCGTTGGTTTAGCTGAACTAAAAATCCTGTACAATGTACTACATGTAGTTGTTAAGATGGCGGTAATGCTGACTTGTTTTTGGCACGTCCGTATGCTTGTGCGTCAAATCAGTAAGTCGTCTTTCACACACCTTCTACTGTGACCCATACATGCCTGAGCGCACAGCACCTGTAAGCACCAAATTCCTTTATCTATTGTATTCTCAACTCCGGCAGACTCGCCGCGAGAAAATACATTTATTCCCTAACTCGTTCCTCGACCGTGAATACAATATTTTCTCACGCGCCTACCTACTGTCGAATACACCTGCAAGGGAAACATGTTAACAATACAGACCTGTATTTGGGGAGCACCGATCTTGAGGCCAAGCCCGGAGTGGACCACTGTCCCCTCCTAAGCAGAAGATTAAAGAACGGGCCCATAGTAGTCAATTATTTTATTGCTTTCAGAATTATGCCAATCTTTGACAAACATGTTTTTGCAATAATTTAAGTTAATTATGACAACTAATTATATAGCGATATACTACACACCATAGTAGAAAACTTTAGATACCCAAATTCATAGACACCCCCAATCTACTTTGCTCCGAATCTTCAATGTAGGAGTCTTTGGCCGTTTCTGAACGCCACCGTCCATGCTTCTTAAAAAGACGATCTGGAACCCCAAAATTGGCGGCTGCTAAAGCCCCACCTGCTCGTAAGCTATGCAGCCCAAAGCGTTTGGGATCCAACCCAACCGAGCCAAGAGCACTTTTGAGTAACTCTAAGCACCTAGAATATGATAACTGACCTTGCTTGAGAACATGTTTGTTTTGGGATTTCAGATACTGCAACGGTCTGAACAGAAAACCCTCATCTGTCTCATCGTTTAACTCTGTTACCTCAATGTATCTGCGTAACATGTTGACAGGACAAGTAGGTGTATTAGTAGCTCCAATCAGTATCCAGGCGCCTTGCCTGAAAATGTCAGCTTTGCTCTTAGAAATGAAAATATTAACACGAGATACATACACTTTTACGTCACGTCGACGAATATTAATTAACTCATCATGCCTTAGAAATCCTGCAAATGACACAAGTGTCATGGTACATAGTCTTATGTCAAGTAAATTGTTCGAGAAACCATATTTGTTCACTATTGCTTTAAGCATCTCAGGAGTAATAGGGTCCTTCTTAACTATTGGCTTAGCTAAAAGTTTCTTGAGTCCAAGTAAAACTGTATGTAAGAAGCAACCATTACAGGGATTCTTGACGTCTGGCAAACAATCATGTTTCCACTTGATAGCATAAAATGTCGCCTCAATTCTGGAATAAGGAGCACTGGACTGATATAAATAAATCAAATAGCGACTGATAGAAGACTCAGTAGCTGGCAGCTCTGACATTTTATACTCCCTACACCATATTTGCCAATTTGTAAATTCTATATTGTACTTAGCTACCATGTTGGGGGCTCTAGATGCTGTCAATACTTCACTTAATGTTTGGCTGTATTCTTTATTTTCAACCATTAATCTGTAAGAAACACAATTACAAATTATTTTTATTATTATTATTATTATTACTTTCCACTGACATGTATACTCAACCATCTCAGGCTCTGTAAAACTTTTTCAGTCACCTTCTCTGACTTATGCCCTGCGGCCGTCAGTTTCACGTGCCATGCGGTAGACCTATCAATAAATCTTATTCATTGTATTAACAGGAATTACATAGTTATACAAATCATCAACCATAGCCATGCGACAATCTCCACACCAGTGGGTGGAACCCTTTAAGATGTCAGACTTTTTCAGTTCTAACAATTTATGGTGGTGCCGAAAGCCGAATACATATTACACTGCTGTTGAACTCTGCTGAACCGAAAATGGAATTGTGATTTCTGCCTTGTACAAAAATCCCCTCGGGATTAGTAAATTTCATAACGCTCACCACTAGTGTGCTAAATGAACTGTACTCTGAGAACAACAAAGGCCAAAATGGCGCAGACGGCCAAGCCGGAACCAACAAGGTTCCTTGTGCTTTACAACCTTTGAGATGCCTCAACACGTCTCCTATTCTGTTAATGGGTGGGACCAGCCAATTATTAACACCTGACCAGTTGCATGCGAAATCATCCACATTGTTGGTGTTAGGGCAGCAGTATTTAGAATTAAACACAGGCAATTTAGTGTTCAAATCATCGGCAAAGCGATCCACATGGTGAGGACCCCATATCCCATCTATAAAATTAAAGAATGTCATAGAAACTCCCCAGTCATCAAAATCAATTACCCGACTTAAACTGTCTGCTCTCTGATTTTCAAGTCTTGACAACCACTGTATATGAAGTATGATGCAATGCTGCTGGCAAGTTTCAAAAATATTCAAACTCAGTGATTGTAACTCGGGCACCATGCTGCCCTTCTTAACAATTGACACAACACCTTTGTTGTCTGTAAAAAACTTCAGTTTTACCTCTGATCCTGGGAGCAAATGCTTGTAAGGCTAAACTGACTGCTTGCAACTCTCTCCAAGTGGAGCTTTTACCTCTCTGCTCTGTGTTCCAATTATTCTGGAGTTCCAAACCCCCACACTCCGCAGTCCATGCTCCGCAACCAGTGCTGGAAGCATCTGCATATACAAGTACCTGTGGAACGAGGTATTCACCAACATATCTGTTATTTAGCTTTACACACTCAGACTTCCAAAAGAAGATCTCTTCTATGCATTTGTGACCACTCTCAATATTATACAACTTGTCCCAATGAACCTTCTTATTAATCTCATAATGAAGGTATCTCGTTTTGAGCTGAGTTATGTGACCAAACACTGGACTAAGTGAAATAATCTTCCCTGTAAGCTTTGCCAGACTTCTGGCTGAAACTGTGGGAAGACTGGTCAAAACATCTGAAATACATTGTTGAACGTTTTCGATTCTTACATTCGAGATTTGGAAGGATCCCTGTTCACCATCCCAGGTAAGACCTAGCCAATTTAAGGACTGTAGGGACCCATTTGGATTTGTCAACGTTTGGTACAAAACCTGCGGCCAACAGGTCTTCTTTGACAGTTGCGCTGCCTTGGCGCACAAATCAACGTTACTCCGTCTTCCCCATCCGTCGTCCAGAAACAGAACCATGAAGATCCCTTTTTCTCGCCAATGTTGTACAAGAGGTCTGAGGCATTTGGTAAACATATACGGGGCTGTTGATAATCCAAACGGTAAAACTGAAAATAAGAAGAACTTAGTCGAATTATCCATGTCCCAAGAGAAGCTTATAAACTTAGTATGATCGGGAAAAATATCAAAATGATGATACCCGGAATTCAGATCGAATGAGAACATAAAGTCCCCTTTATGAAAGTAAGCCAAAGCTTCGTTCCAATCCTCAAATTTCACTTTTTCCTTCCATAGGAAATGGTTTATATATCGGAGATCCAAGATCAATCTTTTCTTCCAAGAACTATTAGTGGATACTGACAAGGGATTAACAATGTGTGGAGGTTCATTACATTGGAAAATTAAGCTCTTGGTTAACAATTCACATATAGCTTCCTTAACAAAATCACTATTGTACAAAGCCGACTTATTATTACGTATAACACACGGAGGTGGGGTACTTGGTAGAGGAAGCTTGTACCCTTGCTGAATAACATCCAAAACAAATTCACTTTCTGTGATAGTTTTCCAAAAGGCAATAGCCGACTTGAGTCTACCTTTAACAAGCGGTTGTGCTAATCCTTATTCATACTCAAAGTAATTACTTGTCAAATTGAGCTCGTACCCCATTTCATGGACGACTCCACTGCTCTCCGTCACGATGTCTTGGTTTAACGGTGGTAAATCTAGGGATGACTCTGAAAATATAATCTGAACGTCAGTATCAGTAACCATGTAACGTCATTTAAATACTTTCCCAAAACTTTACAAGTAATTTATTATGCAACCTATTATCAACCCAGGCTCTCTCTCTTTCTCTCATTTTGATCTCTTCGCTTTTGAAACCAGTGTCAACAACACAGCCGCCTAGCGACCAATCAAAATAGCATAAAGCAATTATTTTGTAGACACGAAACAATATACCTTTGTTGGCTACCAGCTGGTTTTCCAAAGCTAGAGGAGGCTTTGGGTGCGGTGCAATCCTTGCGCCAGTGTCCTGCTCTGCCACATGCGAAGCAGATATCAGTTGATCTGGCACTACCAACCCATGGTTGACGTGGGTACTGCCAGCCCTGATACCCAACCGTGTATCTATTCCCTGTGAAATTGCCGCAAAAAAGACCAACCCCAGAATCATGATTAGCCGGAGACTCATGCCTAGTGTTGGCACCACGTACTCTTTTAGTAGCTTGACTCCGTTGAAGTTTCTCTTGTCTCTTCTTGGTAGAGGCACGTGCTTGAGCCTTGCGCATACGCTTTTCATCTTCCGAATCACTGGCCAACTCGTCACTAACGTACTCGTCAACAGCTTTCCACCCAGCGTCGGATTTATCTGCCAACCGAACTAGTTTATTACGTTTCTTAAGCTCGGCGATAGCTTCTTTTACAAGTGGTTCGGCTGATTCTTCCTTGGCTTCACCTAGATATTTATTAGCCTTTTCCAATTTTTCTAGCACCAATGAATTAAAATTATATTGTGTCTTATTGCCTTTGAAACGAAAAGACACATCAGAGGCCCGTTTAAGCTGTTGTACTTCTTGGGACGTTGTTGCGAGCTTACTCTCGTTCTCTCGCCGTAGTGAATCCAGTGATGTATCAAAGTATTGCTTAAAATCGCCTAACGCCTCTTTTATAGTTTGGCCGACGATCTCTTTTTGGTAAGTAAAGCAAATTGTGGGTTTGCTTGCTCAGGATTATCACTGACAGACATGATAAAGGCGAATTTTGGCTGAACTAAAAATCCTGTACAATGTACTACATGTAGTTGTTAAGATGGCGGTAATGCTGACTTGTTTTTGGCACGTCCGTATGCTTGTGCGTCAAATCAGTAAGTGGTCTTTCACACACCTTCTACTGTGACCCATACATGCCTGAGCGCACAGCACCTGTAAGCACCAAATTCCTTTATCTATTGAATTCTCAACTCCGGCAGACTCGCCGCGAGAAAATACATGACTCTTGAACAAAGCACTTGTACAGACAATTATCTTTAAATGCAAGAGATTGCACTCCAATAAAGAAAAAATCGATAGTATGGTATCCTCTGTATTATAGAAGTCAATCTTGTTACCGTTTACACTACATGTATTTGTACACCACCGGAGGCATGTTTTCAACAACATGAAAACGGGTATCCGGGTATCCGAAGTTTCCTGATTTCGGCTATCCGGTTCCAAAAATATCCGAAAACGCACAGCCCAAGATTTGACATGTTTTCATTTTATATAACCTACAGGGTACTCCGACCATGCTGTACTTATGTTCACATTAATTTGACCTCGGCGCTTACATTGTATCAATGAAATAATATGTAAAAAGTTGTAAATGTCCTTATGTTTCGACTCTAGCAGAGATTGTCAAAATTGCAATTACACAATTTAAAATTAGTAATGCCAGTAATTAATTTGATTACAATATCAGAGTTCTGTAAAAGCCTAAATGAATATTTAAAGCAAATAAATTAATAAAAATAGGAAATTAAAAAACAAGAGCTTAGTGGAATGCTTGTATTATTGCTTTGTAATATAAAATATTATAGTTGTACTGTCATTTACACTTTATTCTATTCAAATCAATTGAACCAAACCGAGACACCAAGGGCAGCGGCGTAGCCAGAACTTTTTCAGTGGGGGGGGGGGGGGCACAGGGGGCATTGCTTTTCAGTGGGGGCCCAGGGGTATGGGTTTTTTCCCTTTTCTTTTTCTTTTCTGTTTTTGGGGGCACTATGAGGACTTTTCGCCGCTGATCCCTCTTTGTTTTAAACACAATCGGTATTTGACTATCGCATAATGACAAGGAGGATCGTGGCAGCGTTATTCAGTCAACCACGGATGGATCAGTGTGGGGGGGTCGAGTGACTTATTATATTTATTTGCTTATTTCGTTTTGATGGATGATGACAACACATTAAAGTTTATATTATTTTCATATACGGCACAACACTTGGTTGAATGGTAAGACTTCAGTACTACCGTTTTAGTCTAACTGCACGACCAAACGCGGGATTCTATGCACGCCACATTTTCAACTGTGAATCGTATTATCGTTCGAGATCTCGAGTTTTGAAAAACTTATCTAGAGGTCGCTACATACGTTTTCGATAAGGGTGTTATTGATATTTCTCATGTATTTTTTATGCATAATTTGATGAACTTATCATTTCGCATATTGCTGTTGTTAATGAAACAGCCATAACAACAACACCATTTAATATATAACAAAGAAATTTCCCGAATGTATTGATTGCTATTACAAAGAAAAAACAAAATAAGGAAAATTAAGTTCATCTGATCATTAATATATACTGTAACAACAGTGTTATTCGTACACGAAAATAGACATTGAATAATCGTGGTTCATGAGATATGATTTTTTTGAAATATTAAACTTTGATTTAGTGTAATTCGATATCTGATGCCTTAACCATGACGTCACAACCTAGGATACAACTACATGTTAAGGTCTAACTATGTGTTAAGTTTTAAGGTTCTGTACCAGAATAATGCTTAAAATGTTTAGGCCTTAATCTTTTTAATTAATTTATTTATTTATTAATGATAATGAAACACATCATTTGGTTATTACATAAATTAAAATGAAACAAAATTCACTGCCGATTTAGAAATTTGCTAACCGGCTAGCCAAAACCAATATTTAAAAGTAAACACCCAACAATTTTTGAAAAATTTACAAATCATTTTGTTTGTCTAGACTATTCTTGCCACATTGTTTATTTAACAATCATTGTGGGAAATTTATTGATGTTTTTCTTTTAAAAATTGTACACATTATTCCATTTGCAAAGGTAAATTTAATTAAGTTGATAAAATAATAAAAAGAAAAGAAATAAAATACATAAGTTAAAAAGAAGATTTAGATATCTTGCCTCAAAATCAAATTCAGACTCCGAAAGGAGGGCAATATGGACACCAGAGTTGCAATACAGATCTTAAGACACACTGGTTTATTAACTCTTCCTTCCTGATTGTCAATAGAGGGCGTGTTGTAATTGTCTTATTTGTACAGGTTATGTGACACTCGCAACCACAGTACATAACGATACACAACCAGCATATACCAAGAGCGCAGCCGGTCAGGCTTGTGAGTTATTTATTATAAAGCGTGGGAGAGCGCCAGCACTTGATTGGTTCGTGAACAATGACAAAGAAAACAAAGGAGGTATGAGCTTTAATTACCTCGAAAAAGACTTCGATCAGCACCAGACAGGAAATGCTTGAACAAATCATCGGTTGGTCCTCTGCTCTGTCTCTTTCGTCCCTCTAGATCTTTTATGGCGGCTTCTTCGGCTGTTTGATTCTCTTGAGTTACTCTCCTGAGATATTCTCTTTTCCCTTTTTCTCGAGGTGCTGTACTGTGGTCCAGCTGGCTTTACTGCTGTCCGCAATTCTTATCTGTTTCTTTCTATCGGCAACCAGTTCTTCTTCTTCTTGAATTGCATCAATTGCTTCTTGTATTTCACCTTTCTTAAGTAGACATATCTTAATTTTATTTAACAAGATTTCTAACTGGCCACAGAATTCAAAATGGGCTGAATGGCGAGGTCTGTACCACTTCGAATGAAGTGAACCTGCCCATTGCCTCGCAGGGTTAAGGAACACCGAGCGCACGGCCGCAGAGGAGATTTCGAAAAGTCAGCCATCATCAAGCACTCGCACATCAAGGACCATCAAATCGACTGGCAGGCAGCCCAACTCATCACACCCATCGACGCATGGCACCCCAGACGCATCAGAGAGGCCATTGAGATCGTCAAACACGACACTGTGATACAGGACATCGGCTTCTACATCAGTGACATTTGGCGACCACTACTACAGACTGAAGGATCCTCTATATCCAAAGTCTACAACCCACCCCAGACTGAGGGATCTCCTACATCCTTAGTCAACCACCCTTTCCCCCCAGTGCTTGTCTACAACTGATTTGGTTCAGTGAGCACACACTCCTTCCCCCTATCCCTAGGATACACAGTTCCCGCCTACGCGCCTCAACGAACTAAGCCTCAAGCATCCTGTCTTCGCGCAATCCTCCAGCAGCCTACTTAAGCAGCAGCTTTTCCCAGAGTCCGGCATTCTCCTGAGGACGATCAGAGCATACTGATCGAAACGTCGAGTTGTACCTCCAGTTCTTTTCAGAACTAATTACCACTCAATGCATTTCACATGGTGTCACCGCAATTACTCTTACTTATCCTCCTCACCATGCAAAGCTGCAAGTTCCACAACAAAATACAAAGAAGTAATACTGAAGAGAGGCCCCACTAGTAAGCAAAGCTTCTATGCATGTGCTCTGAGCTGTATAAAGAAAGGATGCACAAGCATACAAGTAGCAAAGCTTGTGGGTCCCCATCCATGCATGTGCTCTGAGCTGTATAAAGAAAGGATGCACAAGCATACAAGTACCCACTAGTAAGCAAAGCTTGGAAGCGTGGGTCCCCGTGTATGCATGTGCTCTGAGCTGTATAAAGAAATGATGCACAAGCCTAAAAGTACCAGGCAAGCCAGCTCAGAGCACATGCTGCATCTATGAATAACAATACATGTACTTGTAACTTACTTAAGGGACAAGGGCCAAAGTCATGGTACAGCCAATTGAGAAGCCCAGCCAGGCCAAGGCTTTTCCCATGCCTAATGGCCTATATAATGAGCTCTGCTTGCCTGGGCTAGGCCTTCCAGAAGCCCAGGTAATGTTGATTGGAAGGTACTGTATTGTTACAGGATTAGGACTCACAAAAGACAATTAGGAGGCCAGGTAGTCTGGGCCTGGCCAGGCTTCTGAAAGGCTTGGCTGTACCATGACTTTGGCCCTCCTCCATATAGTCTGTGGGCTGGAGGGGTCTACCGTGCACCCCCCCCCCATAACCCACCGCCACCGATATTTGTTTGTTCCTTTGGATGTTCTAAACACGAAAAAAGATGTTAACATTGAAAATTTTGGGTTGCACTATCTGTTCTGGCCCACTATTGTTTACCCGTATAATGAGCTTATGCTGATAATTCTTAGCACTAGGGGTTGAAGAAGATCAAACATCTCGCCATTACTCCATCATGTCTTCACCTATTATCATGTAACTTGGTACAATTAATGTTCAGTCATATGTCGTCATGATGACGTCATCGGTTCTCGTGAAAACGATCGGTAGAGGGCGCTATAATTGTACGTATTTTATGCATATTTTAATTATTGGGATTTTCAGAAAATATCTCATTATAAATCATTTAGTTTTTATTGTTGCCACCAAGAACAAAAACATTATTAATTTATGCCTTGAATGGGTTTGTCTATGTCTAATGTAACCACAAAAATGTGTTAACTTAGAATTTTTTTGGATTTTCTATCTCTGGGGGCACTTTTTTAGCCCCATGGTATTAAGATTAGTTGGATGTCCATTTTAACTACATTTGAATAATCCTTTATTTCTGGAACATGCTTTGGCCTACATTAATCAAACTTGGCACAATAAAAGTTCATTCACAAGTCGTCAAGATGATGTTATTGGTTGTCATGGAAACTACCTCTAGAGGGCGCTGCACTTGGATGCATATCACACGCACATGAATTAATGGATACAATTACTGTTTATTTTTAATTATTGTAGTACACTAGTTATCACTATGGGGATAAAGTATCATTAAGTTTTACTTCACAAGGATGTGTCATCTGTAATGTAAAGAAAAACGAAAAATAAATTTGAAAATATTTTGTTAAGGGGTCTCTGGAGCTCATTGTTTAGCCCTTATCGTGTCAAATTCAGCCGGGAATCCTTAGCATTTGGGGTGGGAGGGGATTACACAAACCTCCATTACTCCGGCATGCTTTGACTTACATTAATAAAACTTGACACATTAAATGTTAATGTATATGTCGTCAAGATAACATCATTGGTTGCCATAGAAACTACCTCTAGAGGGCGCTGTATTTTGATAAATATTATGCGCAAATGAATAAATGGTTAATATATTTCTTATTTTTAGCTATTGTAGTACACTATAGGGATAATGTATCATTAAGTTTTAACTGGATATGATATGTCAACTCTAGTGTAAGAAAAACAAAGGATAAATTTGAAAATCTTGGATTAAGTTGTCTCTGGAGATCAGTGTTTAAGCCCCTATCGGGTCCTTATTGACCCAATAATCCTTAGCATACGGGGTGTGAGGGATTAAACAAACCTCCATTACTCCAGCATGCTTTGACTTACATTCATAAAATCTGGCACATATTCTGTTCATGTATGTTGTCAAGATGATTGGTTTCCATGGAAACTTCTATGTTGTACTACATCTTCTGGTTCATCACTGATTAGGTCTTTGTCTGTAAGAAGAGCTTCCTGTTTGGGATGGTGAGTCCACCTTTACAAGGAAGCCTCATTCCAGGCTGAATGGGAGCACCAAATCAATATGAAACTTCCTGAAAGGATACATTAACCTCGCAAAGTCAGACAGTGTTGGCACTTGTTCCGAAATGTGGCTTCCCCTATGGGTACTGCTGTGATGTACGAGCCAAGGCATATGTCTGTCAGCAATTAATCTGCCATCCAAACTCAGTGACACACGTTTTATTTTCGGGAAGGGTTATTTATCCAATGGAAGGTCACTCCGGCCTGGTTTTAGGCATAGGAAATAATCAAACGGCTTGAAAGGGTTCACATGGGCTATATGGTTCTCTCCAAACATGAATGTATTTTATCCACAGACATTACCTGCAGATGTGCTCAATTCATCACCTTGATTAGTCAGCTTGATTCACTGCTTTCCTGCGAGGCTGTGTAGGCTGGTTACTTATTCTAGGGGTGAGTCGAAGGCACCCGGTTACTGTGTGCCGGGTATTGATCCGGCTCCTGTCCACCACAGGAGTATGTTTGCTACTGCACCACACAGAAGAGCAGAATTCAGCAAATATGTACACAGAAACTATATTGAAAGTGTGTAGGATAACATTGGCTCTTCTAGTTCTTGCCATACAACACAATGACGGCACTCCTGGGATCACCATATCCTTTCAGAGGAGTTTTGAAAAGTCCTGAGCCTTAATTCGTTTTATCCATAGGTGTTACCAACAGATTACTTCATTAGTTTGTTCACCTTCATTAGTTTGTGCCAGCCTGTGCCGGCCTGTGCCGTTTTGTGCCGTCCTGTGTCGTCCTGTGCCGGCCAGTGCCGGTTTGTGCTGTCGTGTGTCGTCCTGTAGCGTCCTGTGCCGTCCTGTGCCAGTTTGTCCTGGTTTTTGTCCAGCTTGTGCTGTATAGCCAGAACTACGAGAGCCAGTGCCTTCCTATGCACTTTCAATATAGTTTTGTTTACATTTCTGCTGAATTCTGCTTTTCTGTGTGGTGCAGTAGCAAACATACTCATGTGGTGGACAGGAGCCGGAACAATACCCCTATGCACAGTCACCGGGTGCCTTTGACGCACCCCTAGAAGAGGTATACAGCCTACAGAGCCCCACAGGCAGGCTGCATTGAATCGATCCGCTAAGCAGTGACTCTAAGATCGCATTTGAATGGAACATCTGCGGATGAAATACATTCATGTTTGGAGAGAACCATATAGCCCATGTGAACCCTTTCAAGTCAGTTGATGATTTCCTGTGCCTAAAAGCAGGACGGAGTGACATTCCATTGGATAACCCTTCCTGAAAATAAAACGTGTGTCACTGGATGGCAGATGAATTGTTGACAGACAGATGCCTTAGCTCTGCCTTAGCTCATACATCACACAGCAGTCCCCATGTTAGGGGGAAGCCACATTTCAGGATGGGATGCGGAACAAGTGCTGCAGTGTTGGCCTATATTCCAACACTGTTGTATTGTCTGACTTTGTGAGGATACTGCATCCTTTCAGGAGTCCCTTTCAGAAGGTTTCATAACAACATATTGATGCGGAATCTCAATTGAGTAGTAATTAGTTCTGAAAAGAACTGGATGTACAACTCGACGTTTCGATTAGTATGCTCTGATCGTCCTCAGGAGAATGCTGGACTCTGGAAAATGCTGCTGCTTAAGTAGGCTGCTGGAGGATCATCCCATGAATGGATGCTGGAGGATTAGTTCGTTGAGGCACGCAGGCGGGAACTGTTGAATCCTAGGGGTTGGGGGAGGGGGGATTGGGGGAGAGGATCCTAGTCTCAACAGTTCCTGCCTGCGCGCTTCAACGAACTTATCCTCCAGCATCCATTCATGGGATGATCCTCCAGCAGCCTACTTAAGCAGCAGCATTTTCCAGAGTCCGGCATTCTCCTGAGGACGATCAGAGCATACTGATCGAAACGTCGAGTTGTACATCCAGTTCTTTTCAGAACTAATTACTACTCAATTGAGATTCCACATGGTGTCACCGCAATTAGTCTTACTTATCATCCTCACCATGCAAAGCTACAAGTTTTACCTAACATATTGATTTGGTGCTTCCATACAACCTGGGTCTGCAATGAGACTTCCTTCAAAAGGTGGATGCAGCTTCCTTGTAAAGGTGGACTCGCCATCTCAAGCAGGAAGCTTCTTCTTACAGACAAGGACTTGGTCAGCAATGAACCAGAACATGTAGTACAACACAAAATATGTTTTCATCAAAACCAATGATGTCATCTTGACAACATCTACATGAACCAAATTTTATGAATGTAAGTCAAAGCATGCTGGAGTAATAGAGGTTTGTTTAATCCCTCCCACCCCATATGATAAAGATTATTGGCTGAACAAGGGGCTGATAGGGGCGTTCACATTGATCTCCAGAGACAACGTAACCCAACATTTTCAAATTAATCCTTTGTTTTTCTTACACTAGAGTTAACATATCATATCCAGTAGTGTACTACAATAGCTAAAAATAAAAAATACTTTTAACCATTTATTAATTTGCGCATAGTCTTCATCCAAATACAACGCCCTCTAGAGGTAGTTTATATGGCAATCAATGACGTCATCCTGACGACATATACATTAACATTTAATGTGTCAAGTTTTATTAATGTAAGTCAAAGCATGCCTGAGTAATGGAGGTTCTGTGTAATCCCCTCCCACCCCAAATGCTAAGAATTCCCGGTTGAATTTGACACGATAGGGGCTTAATGAGCTCCAGAGACCCCTTAATAAAATATTTTCAAATTTATCTTTCGTTTGACATTTGACACATCCTTGTAACGTAAAACTTAATGATACTATTATACTTTATCCCCATAGTGATACCTAGTGTACTACAATGGCTACAAATAAGAAATAATTGTATCCATTAATTCATGTGTGCATAATATGCATCCAAGTACAGCGCCCTCTAGAGGAAGTTTCCATGACAACCAATGATACCATCTTGACGACATGTGAATGAACATTTATTGTGCCAAGTTTGATTAATGTCGGTCAAAGCATGTTTGAGAAATAAAGGATTATTCAATATGAAGTGATATGGACGTCCAACTAAGCTTAATACCATGGGTGCTAAAAAAGTGCCCCCAGAGATAGAAAATCCAAAAAAATTCTAAGTTAACACATTTTTGTGGTTACATTAGACATAGACAAACCCATTTAAAGCATAAATTAATAATTTTTTTGTTCTTGGTGGCAACAATACAAACTAAATGATTTATAATGAGATATTTTCTGAAAATCACAATAATTAAAATATGCATAAAATACGTGCAATTATAGCGCCCTCTACCGGTCGTTTTCACAAGAACCGATGACGTCATCATGACGACATATGACTGAACATTAATTGTACCAAGTTACATGATAATAGGTGAAGACATGATGAAGTAATAGCGAGATGTTTGATCTTCTTCAACCCCTAGTGCTAAGAATTATCAGCATAAGCTCATTATACGGGTAAACAATAGTGGGCCAGAACAGATAGTGCAACCCAAAATTTTCAATGTTAACATCTTTTTTCGTGTTTAGGACATCCAAAGGAACAAAAAAATATCGGTGGCGGTGGGTTATAGGGGGGGGGGGTGCACGGTAGACCCCTCCAGCCCACAGACTACTAATACACTAAACACAGACAAAGAACAAGGATAAACTTTGCATATATTCACAATACAAAATTGTAATCCCGTTTTAAATAATAAATATTAGTAGACATTTTAAGGGTTAGCTAAGTGAATTTGTTGTGCAAAAGCAATACGAGTTAATGGGAGGTGCCTGCCAAGTAGAATAGGTGTTGATCTCATTATTCCGCCTGAAAATTGCATTAATAAAAGTGAGTAATGTTTTGGAAACAGACTGATACACGAGGAAGCCAAGATGATGGTAATAAATATCCTTAATCTTCAAAGTCAGTATGGGTATAAGAGTCTAATACCCCAAGCAAGAAAACCAGAGTTAAGGTATGATAAAATTAGTGTATTTTAAAGAGAGATCAGAAGCGAGGGAGGAAAACATTTTTAATTATATTATTAACCCCAGTATTTCTAGCGATAATTTTACCTAAATAGCCAATATGATTTTTCCAAGTAGTTTAGAGTCAATAAACAATCAAGAAATTTAAAACAATCATTTTTTTTATAATGACTGAATCATTAACCATATAATTAGTTTTTTGAAGTTGGGTGACAGTTTATCAACTCTAAACCAATGGAAACAAATTTAAGCTCACTATTGACTATGTCTTTAAGTGTCTTTAAGCTACGATGAGAAAAATAGGTTTGAGTCGTCAGCAAATAAAATAACTCAAAGTACATCTGATGATTTTGTAAAGTCATTATTATAAATAATAAAGAGCCATGGACCTAGAATTGACCCTTGTGGGACGCCACAGCTTAGAGATTTATAAGATGAATTGGAACCAGCAATGTACACATTATTGGCTTCTATTAGAAAGATAGTTTTTAAACCACTCTAGGGATACTCCTCGAATGCCATAATGGGATAATTTATGCAATAAGATGTCATGGTCAGTGTATCAAAGGCTTTTGAAAGATCAAGGAATATTCCCAGACTGTGTTCAAAATCATCTACAGCATTAGAAACTTTATCCATGAAATTTAAAACTGCATGGGTAGTAGAATATTTACTACGAAATCCATATTGAGAGTCAGTTAAAATATTAAATTTATTGAAAATTTTAATAATTTTAGCATAGACACATTTTTCAAAGATTTTAGTGAAACAAGGCAAAATAGAGAATGGTCTATAACTTTTAACACAATTAGGATCACCACTTTTAAAGACTTTAACTTTAGCTATTTTTAATTAATGTGGAATAATGACGGTTGTAAATAAAAGATTGATAATATATGCAAGTGGTTTGCAGATTTCCATGATAGTACTCTTGACAACAGAAAAATTAATGCAGTCATAACCAGAGCTGTTTTTGTTTTGTAAATTGTTGACAATGTCACATACCTCATTTCATCAACTGGAGTAAAACAAAAATAAAGAATTAGGATTGGGCTGAGTATAAAACAATCAGTGAAAGATGCCTGGGAATGAGGGATACTTTGAGCGAGATAGGGGCCTATATTAACAAAGTAATTATTAAAGCAATTAGCGATTAAATTGGGGTTATTCATTAAATTGCCATCATGCATGATGCTATGGATAGTATGAGAAGACAGTTTATTGTTCAGTACTGAATTAATTACCTTCCATGTATTACGGATGTTGTTATTTTCCTGTTCAAACTGCATGGCGTGTAGTGTATTGTTTGTTGGATGTGCGTAAGAGGTTAGTTAAAATATTTTTTTTAAATATCTGGTATACTTTATTCTGTTGGGATTAGTGGGATAGGCTAGATATTGACGGTACAGTTTATTTTTCTTATTGATGGATTTAAGAATTAGATTTGTTACCCATGGAACATTTGGCTTATATTTAAATTTAAATTTGAGTTCATGGGTGGGAGGAGTGTTTCATCAAACACATAATTAAAATTATCAATAAATTGAACAAATGCCA
>CM055829.1:9203236-9233236 GCA_029582265.1 Zoroaster sp. YZ-2022 | reverse complement strand
ATATCTATAGCTTTCCTACAAGAAACCCACAGTGAAGAGAAAGACGAATCTGTTTGGCGCAAACAGTGGGGAGGACAAATAATTTTTAGTCATGGTGATAGTAATAGTCGAGGAGTAGCATTATTAACATCCTGGAAAAGTGGTTTAAATATCAATAATGCTCAAAGTGATTCACAAGGAAGATGGGTAAAAGGGGAAGTCAAAATCAATGAAACTTTTCATCTTTTCTCATTGTATGCGCCAAATAACGCTTCTGTTCGGAAACGTTTCTTTGTGGAATTTGGAAACTCTTTCTCTAATATTTTGGCTAATAATAATTGTATAATAGCAGGTGATTTAAACATTCAAATGGATTTAAATATCTATGATCAGAGCAAAATTTTCCTTTGTAACATCATTCAGGAAAACAATCTTATTGATGCTTGGAAACATAAGAGTAATAAACCAGGTTACACTTTCTATCATAAAATTCTTAAACGACCTAGCAGAATTGATTATGTGTTAATATCAGAAACAATTGAAAATCAGATGAAAGATATTTATTTAGATTCAATCGGTATTACTGATCATAGTGCTGTGATTGTTCGTTTTGAAAACAAAACCATTCCCACCGGCATCCCAAGGTGGATTTGTAATAACAAGCTTTTACTTGACAATGTAAATTTAGAATTGATAGTTTTTGGAAATTTTGGAGAACCCAAAAACATGTGTATGCCTCTCTTTTAGAATGGTGGGATATAGGAAAAAATAGATTTAAGGAAATTCTTAAAGATTATGATAACCAAAAACGGTTTAATGAAACTCGGAAAAAAGATGTTTTACAAAAAGCATATGAACAGATAATTAATAACCCTTCTGATGATAATGTGAACAAACTGAAAGAAATAGAAGAGAATATTAAATATCTAGAAAGAAAGGAATGGGAAAATGCCAAGCTCAAAATTCACAGTAATCAAAAAATTGATGGAGAAAAACCCAGTAAATATTTTCTGTCTACGGCCAATCAACGACGAAAACACAATTTAATTGATCATTTACAAAATAAAGAAGGTAGGGTTATTAGTGAGCCAGTTCATATGCTTGATCTTGTTAAAACCTTTTATGAAGACCTGTTCACTTCTGAAGGCACAAATAACTACCATATGCAAAACATTTTGAAATCGGTTCCCACCTTTAATTTTGATGACGATGTCATACAAGAAATGGAACAAAATATTACTGAAAAGGAATTGTATGAAGCTTTAAAAGAAATGAATAAGGATAAAGCTCGAGGAATGGATGGTTTGACAGTTGAATTCTATTTAACTTATTGGAACATTATTAAAAATGAACTGACGGATGTATTTGCTTATTGTAAGAATACCAATTGTCTATCAGAATCCATGAATTTGGCCCTAATTAGATTAATTTATAAAAATAAGGGCGAAAGGAATCATTTGAAAAACTGGAGACCAATCAGTCTCTTAAATGTTGATTATAAAATCCTTATGAGTAAACTTATGCCCTTTTTGATCGAGGAAGACCAAACGTGTGGGGTAAAAGGTAGATGCATACATGATAATTTGTTCATTTTACAAAATGTTACTGACTATGCCAATATTTATAATAAAGATGTAGCGATTATTTCTATTGATCAAGAGAAAGCTTTCGATAGAATTGAATGTTTTTTTTTGCATGCTATTCTTGACAAAATGGGTATTCCCAATGTCTTAAAACAATGGTTTAAAATTATTTACACCCAGCCTATGGTTACGATAAATGTTAACAATTTTTATACAGTGCCTTTTATTGCCACAATAGGGATAAGGCAAGGATGTTCTTTGTCTCCCCTTTTATTTTCAATTTGTGTTGAAGGTTTAGCAAATATGATTAGAAGTCATAATAGTATAAACGGTATCGTTCTCCCAGAACAGAAGCATACCTTTAAGATTGTTCAGCATGCTGATGATATGAGTATTTTTGTCACAAGAAACGACGAATTTTCTGTTTTAAAAGGAATTTTGTACTCTTATAGCGAAGGATCAGGTTCAAAAATTAATTTAGAAAAATCACAAGGTCTTTGGTTAGGAGCTTGGAGAAATAGAAAAGATAATCCCTGTAATTTTCAGTGGACTAACGAGAAAATAAAAATACTTGGTATTTATTTTGGTTTTAGAGTTAAACCCGAAGACAATTGGATAGAGAAAATAAATAAAATTAAAAATGTTCTTAATAGATGGAAGGAGAGAAATCTCACTTTAAAGGGAAAGCCGTTATTGTCAATAGCCTTATAGGAGGCACTTTGGCTTATTATGGGTCTGTTCTGGTTTGTCCTGAATATTTGATAAAGAATATGAATGATGCCATTATAAAGTTTTACTGGAATGGGAAACCGGAAAAAATCAAAAGAGTCACTATACAAGGTCCTGCTGATATGGGAGGAACGGGTCTCATCAATGTTAGCTTAAAATTGCAAGCCTTAAAACTTAAATGGCTGCAAAGGTATACTTTGAAAGGTAAATGGAATTTTTTTTTTGATTTTTGGTTAAAAACTAATAACGAACATAACCTAAGATGGTTTATTTTTAACAATCCCAAGATGAGAAATATCGATATGCCGATATTTTATAGAAATTTGTTTCAAAATTTTGTCAAGGCTGGAGGTTTATTTCAACCCACAATCACATGTATAAATGAAGCTTCTGCCATTCCATTGTGGGACAATAAGATTATCACAGGAAGAAATAAATTATTGAACTCTAAAATTCTGAAACCCGCTGGTATAAACCTTCTCAACCACATTTTTATAAAGGGAACCTTTCTTTCTACAAACGATTTAGCTTGTAAATGTAATATTAGGCCTATAAATGCTGGTAAAAGTTTGTCTAATCTAAAGAAAAATATTGATGTAAAATTGCTAAATGAAAACAGGGAAGGTCCAGCTAACCATGAAAGTAAATGGCTTTTCTTAAATCCAACCAACGAAGACCCTGTATCCACTTTAGATATTTCAGTTAAAAATATTTATAAGGACTTGATTAAGAAACGCTTCGTTCCACCTATAGCTGAACAAACTTGGCACTTAAAACTTAATATCCAAGCAAATACTATCAATTGGAAAGAAATTTGGAAAAACTCAATTTGCAAAATGATCGATCATCAAGATAGGGATTTTTGGTTTCGGTTGAGACATCGTATTTTACCAACCAAACGATCTATTTGCAAAATGAAATTGGATACAGATAATAAATGTGGTCTTTGTAAGATGGAACAAGAAAGCATTGAACACTTGTTCCTTTTCTGTAAGAAAACATGGTCTTCATGGATATTTTTTGAAAACATGAGAAAATATACTGGAAATAAGTCTTTTTATATTAATGATGCAAACAAAATTTTAGGTTATGGAAAAAATATGGATTTTGTTGCCTTATTTCTTATTGCTAAATTACATAGAAGCATTTGGATTTGCAGATGCAAAAATCTCAATGAAAACACCCCTGTGGGTGATCAATATATAGAATATGTTTACAAAAAGAGTATTAAACGCACTCTTGTGTTTGAAAAACAACGACTTACTTTAATAGATTTTCAAGCTATTTATATGAAAAATGAGGCTTTGTGTGATATTAAGAGAGATGTTATCTATTTTGCTTTTTAATTTGTTTTCGTTATAGGAATGGATTTACTTTGATTGTAAATATTACTTATGTACATATCCTTATAGATTAATTGTAATCGTGTACTGGATGTGGTTTTTTTTTGTACCGAAGCATTTGTTTTTTTCTTCTTGAGAAATGAATAAATGGAGTTGTATAACTCCACTGGAAGAAGAAGAAGAAGAAGAAGAAGAAGAAGAAGAAGAAGAAGAAGAAGAAGAAGAAGAAGAAGAAGAAGAAGAAGAAGAAGAAGAAGAAGAAGAAGAAGAAGAAGAAGAAGAAGAAGAAGAAGAAGAAGAAGAAGAAGAAGAAGAAGAAGAAGAAGAAGAAGAAGAAGAAGAAGAAGAAGAAGAAGAAGAAGAAGAAGAAGAAGAAGAAGAAGAAGAAGAAGAAGAAGAAGAAGAAGAAGAAGAAGAAGAAGAAGAAGAAGAAGAAGAAGAAGAAGAAGAAGAAGAAGAAGAAGAAGAAGAAGAAGAAGAAGAAGAAGAAGAAGAAGAAGAAGAAGAAGAAGAAGAAGAAGAAGAAGAAGAAGAAGAAGAAGAAGAAGAAGAAGAAGAAGAAGAAGAAGAAGAACCAACTTGTATAACGCAAAAGCTTCTAGGCGCTTAACAAACATAAAATACACTAGTACACCAAATCAATTTATACTTAAAAACTACCAATACACAAAAACCTTATTAATAATACAAAATATAATATAATAAAAGTACAGAATACAAATACCACCAATAACACAGAACAAAGTGTAAGGAGGATAAAAAGACTAATTGTTAAAAACCACATGCAAGGAAAATATTTGCAACATTAATAAATCTAGCATCACATTTAAAATCTAAAAATAGGTATATCAATACACTTTAAAATAACGCTGAATTGGCGATGAAACAAAATTAGCGTAACGTAAAAACGACCGGCACATAATCTCAGATGCAGTTGATAAAACTGATGATCTAATGGCAAAACATTTCAGGTGTAACAACAATATCATTCATAATAACACAATGTGGAAGAACTCTGAGGGGAGAGGTTACCAGCACTTCACCCTTAGATACATAGCACAAATTAAGATGAAAATGCGATGATCCAAAAAAATTATTCCGATATGGCATTGCATCAAATCAGATATTGAGAAATGGTATATTGCACAAGATAGTTAAAAACAGCAGAATTAATCACAATGATAAGACTTCTGATCCAATGGCAAGTATTTCAGATGTTGCACAATAGCATAGCACGAAGTGATAACACAGTGTGGAAAAACGCTGAGGGGAGAGGTTACCAGCACTTCACCCTCAGCAAATTGCACAAATGATAACATTAATAACACTATAACAGAAGCGTGATGGTAAGCATCAAAGGCATAACACAATTTATCTCGCACAGAAGTGCATTTTAAAAAGATGAGTTTTGAGCTGAGATTTAAAGATCCCCAGTGAAGCTGCGTGACGAATATTAGTGGGTAGTTTATTCCATAAGTTTGCGGCTGCAAACGCGAATGATCTATCACCGTAAAATTTTGTCAAAGACTTGACGACACAAAGCAGACATTCCGTTGAAGATCTCAAAACTCGAGAAGGCTTATACAAAGCTAACAGTTCTGATATGAATACAGGTGCATGCCATGCCTTTCTTCAAGGCCTTAAAGGTGATCAGAAGGATCTTGTACACTGCTCGTTGCTGTATCGGTAGCCAATGGAGGGACTCAAGAGCCGGTGTAATGTGTTCGCGTCGCGATACGCGAAGAACAAGTCGGGATGCCGTGTTCTGCACTCGCTGAATCTTCATTAACTCGCGTTCCGCTAAACCGAACAAGAGAGAGTTACAAAAATCTAGTTTCGACGTGACAAACGCATGAATCAACTTGGCAGTAGCTTCCTGCGTGAGGTACTGACGTATCTGGCCGATTTTCCTAATGCCAAACATAGCGCTCCTACACACATTGTTGACGTGGGCACTCATACTCAGGGAGGGATCCATGACTACACCGAGGTTTCGTGCTTGATGTGATGGCTCGATGACAGCATCGCCGATCCTTATCGCAGGCTTCCAATCTGTCTTGATAAATTTGGACGAAAAATGCATCAGCTCTGTCTTTCCGTCGTTCAACACTAGCCAGTTCTTCTGGCACCAAGATCGAATATCAGCAACGCACGCTTCAATCTTCTGGATTGCTATATGACGATCCTCTGGACGAAAAATGAAATATATCTGAGTATCATCTGCATATACAACTGATTGCAGACCGTGAGAAGTAATAATATCCTGTAATGGGGCGCTGAACAAGGTGAAGATCAACGGGCCAGCAACCAAGCCCTGTGGCACACCGCAGTTGAGAGGTACAGGGTCGGAAAGAACATTTCCTATGGCAACTGATTGAGTTCTGCCATCGAGGTAAGTAGAAATCCAATGTAACACTTTTCCATTGACACCATACCTTGATGTGAGTCGATTCAACAGCTGGTTATGATCAATTGTATCAAATGCTGCGCTAAATAGACGTAGTTGCTCTCACAGTGTGAGGCTCAAGGCCAATTTCTAAATTCAAGGTCAATTTCTGATGAAGTATTCATCTATTTAAGGCACTACCCGCTCTATCGTAATGAGGAATGTCCCCCAAGGGACGGTTTCGCGTAACATATGGAATCGTTTGTCTCATTTATTGCTTTGATAAGTCGATAGACGGCGCTGTTCATGGATAAGCGCTCACTATGGAAACGCAGATTGAGCCAATCACGAATGAGCCCTACCTACACCGCGCGTCCCGTGTATGCGTACGTGCGCATGCATTGCCAGCGGGATCTGTCCGTACGAACAAATATGGTAATGACCTTCCCGCTGCTAGCTCGGCCCGTTTTAGTTTGAAGAATGAAACTGTGAACTCTTTTTCAACGATACATGTACTAAAGGGGAATTTCCATGATGACCTTTTATTTAAGTTTACTATGAATATTCATGACTTTAACTTGCTTTTACCGCGTGAACAATATGTGTAGCATGCATAATATTGATCGCACAGTGACTCGAAATTCCAATGGCGCGTTACGGGAATGCGACGTGTATGAAAGTGTTATTGCTCAACGCACGTTTTGGTCTGCCAGCTCGATGTTTGACTTTAGGGATATAAGTACGAACACAAAATTCTCACAAATGGTAACAATTTTCAGATATATGTATCTAATAATCAGAGATTATGGTTCCGAGTGTACAACTTGTAAATGATATTCCTACGTTGCACACAATCACTTTTAAAATAGGGAACAACGTAGTTCTCCATGAGTTTGTGCATGAGACGTTTCAACTCAATGAGACGTTTCAACTCAATATGACGAGCTATGAAGTTCACATAACGTAAAAAATCGCATTGAAATCGATTTTGAGGTTTTTGTGTATTTAGGTACCTTAAATATCAAAGTTTGTGTGTGTTATTTTACTTTTTGAGAAAAATATAAATAAAGTAGAAAATAAAGACCTTTTCTCAAGCGTGTCTGTGTCCATTTATCTTGCAAATCGTCCTCGTTAGCTCCAAAAAGACGAGTTTGAACTCCTTTTGTAAGCGCCGTGTCGAGCCGCGCCATTATCATTTAACATGCATGTTTGGTAACGTTAGAAAGGTCATGATGTGACCTCTGTAATTTTAGCAATGACATCACTGTCTGAATACTGAATAATAAGATAACCGCCCAAAAACGTAATACAGAAAGTCTCCTTGTTGCTAAGTCTAAGCCCTACGTCGTAGGGTTCAAGCGAGCTGATTGGACGAAAGTGCGTCAACGGGTTACTGAGCTTGCGCAGTTTGGATGTTTACCTGGAATGGACGTAGACAAGCGCCAAAGTGGGCGGTTTTAAGCGCAGCCTGCCGGCCTGATTGTGTGCTTTCGTGATTTTGCGTACCTTGTCAACCCATACTTAGCAAAGAAAAAGCGATTTTTTACGTTTGTAATTAAAACTTATTGTTATCTATTTATAGCTGTTGTATTTAAAAGTTTTTTCCGAGTTTCAGTGTTACCATTTGCTGCTAAAAGATCGATTAAGTATGGCTGATAAGCGAAACAAAGACATGGAGAGAGCGCTGAACTCCGTGCGAGATACCAACATTCGCCTCTCTCGCTCGGACGAATGTGCTTTGACACAGTTAGTTGAGGAGTATTTCCTGGACGACTTTGATGACTCTGACACTGACAGTACGGACGATGACGAAGCTCCAGGTGTCTCAGTGATTCCTGGAGCTGAAGGAAATGGAGAAGACGACGTTTTTCTTTCAGATCAAGATTATGCAGATGACGACGACCAGCCACCCGTTTCAGCCGACAACCTACATCGTGTCCAACCTATCCCGATGTCGAACTTGAGAGAGCGCGTGACTTCATCTGTGAATGTGTCTTTCAACAGAGGTCCTTGTATTCACCAGTTTACCAATGAATAAATACTCAACTTTAGAATGGATATGCAGGAATTAACTGAAGGTAATTTTGCTTAAAGGTACACACCGCCCTAAAAGTGCAAAAAATGGGCTTGATAGAATGATAGATAATCATTTTTGGAAGGTTTTCTTCAAAAAACAAAATCCAGGTATCGTGTAATTACCGAGATATGTCCAAAAAACAACAATAAGATCAAAGGTCACGTATACTCATTTCCAGTTGTCTACATGACCGTGAAACCTATATCGGCAATTGCCGATTGTATTTACACTGGTACCTCTGCATTGCACACCGTTGTGATTGTAACAAGAGGAACAAGGTTCCAGTCTGTACATTTTGTATCTGTTGTAAACACACGAACGATCACAGAATTCCTGGATTCGATTGCAACCAGGTGCACGTCGACGTCCAAGATCATCCAAAAAGTGAGGAAAATGCCTAGTAGGCTTGATAGACATTGGATCAACTATGGAGAAAGGCATAGACTGAACAAACCAGTACTTAGCAGCATCTGTCTGGACATAAAATACTGTTTACTGGATTCTGGGTGAGCATCTCACTCATGATCAATATTATTATTAGTTTGCATTGCTATTGATTGGTAGACAGTACATGATGTACAGGACTGTACATAATGAACACAATCATGACAATGTCCCCTGGCAATGATGTGAAATTGCCCTAACCCCTGATTACATACTCTACATATTTGACAGGAAAAAATGTTGAAAGGGAAGCTTCAATTTTGGTTTAGAAATTAGATTCTCATATCTCTCAAAATATTATCAAACATTTTTATTTGGTCAGGACACAGGCCTTATGACCAAATTAATTTGTCCGAAGTGCTTTTATCTTAGAGAGAGAGAAAAAAGTAATTGTGTAAAAAATACAAGAAGTTACCAGATATAACTTTGTGAAACACGAGGGGGAGCACCTATTTTAAATAAATTTTCACAGGTTCGTTTTTATGCTATTTTTCGTGAGATCTAATTAACATTAGTTAACGTGTTACAGGGTTGAAGTTAATGTTCATTATCAAATACCAATGATGAACATTTCATTTAGTTTTAATGGTTGTTTATTAAAAAAAGATTAAGGTTTAGTATAATTTGTTATTTTTTGCAACATGTATAGCAGTACTGGCATTTCAGTCCAAGAGAAGGGGTCTATCTGATAACCACTTTTCCATTCCATATCAGTTAAACAATGTTTTACCTTATTTCACAGTGATTGTTGATAATGTTGATAAATTTATTTAAATCTAAGCCCTTACTCCTCTTTTCACTCTTAAATCTTTTTCAGAAAGAGGACAGAAACATCTTGCGACTTCAGCTATGCAGAATTGATGCTGGGTGTGATTCTCAGATATTTAAAACACACTGTCGTCATTATAACCATCTTATTCGTGAAGCTAAGAAGGCTTATCACTCCAAGCAGTTTGATGGTTGTGATTCTCGAGAACTCTTTAAGAAAGTAGACAAAATGTGTTGCCAGCCTGTCAGGAAGTCATTACCATCTGCAAATTCTTCAGATGAACCATTAGCAGAACGTTTCTCATCTTTTTTGCTGAGAAGGTGGATAACATAGTAAATGAACTCCTTAAATCTTCTTCACATGTCTCTTCACACTACAGTCGCAGAATGTGTGATACCATCTTTGAGAAATTTACTTCGGTCTCAGTGCAAGAAGTCATCAACCTCCTTGCAAAATCCCCGTCATCTACTTGTGCACTTGATCCTGCCCCCACGCATCTCGTCAAGAAATGTGCCAATGAACTTGCTCCCATCATTGCTCGTATCATCAATGTCTCTTTTGCTAATGGTTATTTCCCTGACTCGCTTAAGCTCGCCAACATCACACCACTTCTGAAAAATACAAAACTTGACACAGAAAATTTTAAAAACTATAGACCTGTGGCAAATTTAAAGTTCTTGTCTAAAACAATTGAACGTGTTGCCGTATTCCAGATGCAGAACTACTTGTCTACAAATAATTTAAATGCTACCATGCAGTCTGCATACCGACAAAACCATAGTTGTGAGACAGCCCTACTTCGTGTTTGTAATGATCTGCTTTTAACACTAGACAAGGGACATGAAGCTGTTTTGCTGTTACTCGATTACTCGGCTGCTTTTGATACAATTAGCCATGAAATTCTTTTCCAGCGGCTACAGCACAGATTTGGATTTCGAGAAACAGCATTGAACTGGCTTCAATCATACATCACCAATCGCTCTCAGTCTGTTGTTATTGGAGATTATGTATCGTCCAGTCTTCCATTGAAGCAAGGAGTACCCCAGGGGTGAGTAATGGGCCCCATCGTCTTTACGATGTACTCCTCGCCATTAGATGATATCATAAAATCATATGGTTTTGGTCACGCCATCTATGCAGATGACACCCAAGTCTACACTATACTGCATAAGGACGATTATTTAACTGTCATTCCTAGATTAGAATCATGTTTAAATGAAATTCAGATGTGGTCATCAGCAAATGCTCTTAAGATTAATGAAGGGAAGACAGAGTTACTTCATCTGTCATCACGTTTCAGGAACAAAACTGTTTTACCACCCATTATGTTTAATAAAGTCAATCTCAAACCGGCTCAGTGTGCAAGAAATCTAGGTGTAGTGCTTGATAACCATTTAACAATGACACATCACATCAATAATATTTGTCGGGCTTCTTCTTATGGCTTATACAAGATAGGAAAGATTAGACAATTTCTAAATCAGAACATAACTGAAAGATTAATACACGCTTTTGTAATGAGTCGCATTGATAACTGTAACGGACTTTTGTACGGATTACCCGACTCTCTTCTTGTTAAACTTCAACGTATTCAGAACTCTGCAGCTAGACTTATTACTCGTACCTGTTCACATGAACCCATTTCCCCAGTTTTGTATAATCTCCATTGGTTGCCAGTTAAACAGAGAATTATTTTCAAACTTCTTGTAACAACATTCAAATGCAAACATGGTCTAGCTCCTCAATACCTCCAAGAACTAATCCAAAATTACTGTCCTGCAAGAAATCTTCGTTCTGGGTCAAGAAACCTCTTAACACCATTTCCAGCTACCACTAAAGCATATGGGCAAAGGGCATTTCAGGTTGCATCTCCTGAACTTTGGAATTCGCTCCCCAATAACATCAAAGAAAGCCCCTCCCTTGAACAGTTCAAGTCTATTCTTAAGACTTATCTCTTTGTCAAATAACTTATGTATTCACTGTATGTATTTTGTAGTTCTATCTATAGTTTTTGTTGTAAAAATGTACCTGTTTTGCTCATTGTATACCTCACTTCTGGTTTTTCTCTTTTCCCCTTTCCTAAAGCGCTCTGAGACTTTATTGTAATTTTGCGCTATATAAAAACTGTTTATTATTATTATTATTATTATTATTAATGAAGCACCAGTCTTCGGTCAATAGAATTGGTAATTTGGAATCAAGCATATGTCTGGGCCCCTTACTTTTATTGCTTGTTTGCCCCTCCCTTCCCTAGTTCTTGGATTCTATAGTGCTGAAATGATAGTCCAAAGAATTTTAGAAAACAAATGTGTTGGTTCATCACCAGTGGCAGTACATGCCATCACCAAGAACTTGGGGGGGGGGAGGGGGGCAGGCATTTTATTCCAAAATTACCGATTCCAGTGACAGCCCCTGAATGTCACCCATTCTGAACTGTCACTAAATCGTACATACAGAGCGTTTATTATGCAGATTGATTCTGTTTTCTTGTCAACAAAGGATCATGGTTGGGTTCATTTACACTGAAGTCATTTTACTTGTTACATGTGTTAGGCCATGTACACTCATTGTTAGATTGTTTACAATAGGTTAAACTGGTCAGCAAAGTGGTTTCAATTGATTGTGGGGAGGGGCAGGGAGGGATGAGTGGAACCACACAAGTCAAGTCATGAAACCAAATGGACAGTTAAAATAAATATGTATTTCATTGTTTTATTAGCAATTTACAAGCACCCATACAACTCTTTGATTATGTCTAAACATTTATGTACAAAAATGGCATCTGATCTTTAGCTTATAATTCTATAGATTGGAAGCAACTACAGACATTTTGCCAAATATGTGTACAACCTTGAAAATGTAAAAAGCAATGTAGAATTTGTTTTCAAATTTTATAAATGATTTTTAATTATTTGCAGTAGAGGTGAAAACAAAGACAATTTATAAGCATGTCACAATAAGGAGATGCTTGATTACAGTGTTACTATCATTGTCAATTTATCATTATATTTTTGTTCATTATAAACTTGGGTTGAAAGTGAAGTATATTATAAATAAAGATCACTCTTAGTATATAAACATGTAGTCCATCAATTAAATTGATTTTTGTACAAGACTTAATACCAAGACATAAATACCAATGTTGGCTTCATCTAAATCTAGAATTTGAAGGTTTTTCCATAAACAAAATGAAAAGGACAAGCAATTATCAGATTTGATCAAGTGGATGTAATTACATTTATGTTTGAATTGTCAATTGGCTAATTACAACTCATTACGGTAATGGCCCATTCAAGAGAAAAGCCAGATTTACACATCCTTTTCGTGTTTACCAACTTGCACCTCTTATCTCCATGTAATCCCTTTGCCAAACATTGACTCTAAGCCTTTAATTAGATTAAAGATGGATACAGCCTGGACTACTTTTTTATAACCAGTGAAGCATGGACAGTGATCTAACTGATCTTTATAAGCATTCTGGTCATTGTACACTGACCATACAGGACAGATGTGCCTGCCTTTAGTAATCTAGTCAGTGCTTAAACAAAAAACATGTTAGGGGGCCTTTCAGAGTAATCATTGTTAAACCTTTTGTCTTTTTACCCACCTACCCCCAATTTCTTTTTTTAAATTTTTTATATTGAATGACTATTCAAAATTATGTCGCATACTGGCGAATAAAGTAATGCCTCAATCGAAGCAGATTCATATATTTTAGATCAAAAGCTCTCCCAGCTCGGCAGTTTTTCAATGGCTTTTCCTGGCTTCCAGTATGCAACTTTGTAGTTTTGAAACAGACGAGGAAATTGCCCAGCACATAAATCTTTTCACAAAATAAAATATAATCCAAACAAAAATCAACTTCCCAGCTGAAAAAAACGAGGGAGAAAAAAGTATTTAAAGAAAAATGATAATAATAATTGTAAAATTAAAATAAAAATAAAATCGGAGGCATTTTCGATAGGCGGGAGGGGATGCTAAGCAACTTCTTTTTACACGGCCCAATAGTTCTTATCTCCTTAGTTGTACCGTCGGCTTTCTTTGCAAGCCTATTCGAAGTATGGGTCTCATCGCAGCGGCGTAATCAGAAAGGGGTAGTGCGAGGGGTGTTTGAGGCCCCCTCCTCCCCCCAGGCTCAGAACCTTTGCTTCCCTTTGCCACCCCCCCCCCCCCCCAACACACACACACAGACAGATCGAAGGCAAATCGGTCTGTGAACTTCAACTTTAGCCGGGCAGAGCGTTTCATAAACGTATCACGCGTAAACTCGTACCCACATCTAAAAGTAAAACATGTAGACCATCATGTCTACACTGCAAGCGCAAGCGCAGCATCGCTGGCGCGTTTCCAAACAATTTTTGAAAACCTTGCATTTTTATGCAAATTTAATATACACGTGGCAGCCTACGAGTGTTCGAATTCGAAAATTTTAAACAGAAAGGGAAGCTTAAGTTTATTATAAAATTGCGGTATTACCAGATTGGCAGATATGTCTTACAAGGTTTTATTTTTTGTTTGCTCCTTTTTGACTGGACAATTGAGAATGCCGTCATACGATAACATCTCAAATTGATTAGAAATGTAGTTCTATAACCGTTTGGTTTTTGTCTTTAAAACGTCTTGTCTTTTTGTATGACGTGTAAATTAAATGCACGGTAAAGTTCGTCTACTAACAAACAAACACAATTCTTGGTAAGTTGTTTTTCTTGGTAAAATATATAAGTCCCCTATATTATCTGAAAAATTCTGCCTATCGCTTTTTAAAAGACATACACTGACCCGCCGGCCTGTCATTGGATTTAGGCGGTTTCGAAAAACAAATCTGAAACATGGGGTGTACTGGATGTCAACCAATAGGCCTACTTAACGAAAAAAAAACATAATAAAACGACCACAGACCTTCGCTAAAAAAGTTACTAGCGGACCAACCAAAAAGAATGGGAAAATAATTGCTGCTCATAAAAGTAATCTACAAAAATGTGTATTTTGTATTTGCAAACTTCCGCTGTCCGACAGATAAACAAAATAAACGAAAAACATATTTGACAGTTACCTCTCTTCGAAAAACTAAAAACATGTTCAAAAATCAACCCAGCGACCTTATTCCCTGGCCGTTGGCAGCTTCCATGTTTCTCAAATAAACATATTTTGTTTAAATTAATGTGCACCATACGCACGAAGCCGGTTTTATGGCAGTGTACATGTTTATGTAGTGAGCTGTCGGCCATGAGATTGTGTGATCTAATCAGCGGGACATTTTTATTTATTTTTTTTCACTTCAAAATTGCCATTTCTCGTTTCAAAAACAAATAATTATTTTGCAGGATTCCGTTTTTGTTTCAATTTAAAACAATAATGGCAATTTCGGACAGCAGAAGAAGAAAAAATAGCCAGCGGGCGATACACAACGAACTGTGTGCATGTTTTGGGCTTCCGCACGAGGTTATAAATAGCGGGTGCATTCTCCGCCGTTGTAAACGTTCCCAGAACATTAAGGCGGCATCGTTCACTAGTTTGTTGGATTTTTTTTTCATTACCTTTTATGCTCAAAATAAAGTGGATCATTTTGCCAGCGCTGATTGTAGTTTTCCCAACATAAAAACTAGCTAAGCTGAAACCGTGGCGCACATTTTTTGTAACAGCACAACGCACATAATAATCAACACCTGGTAAACAACCATAACAGATGTACACAGCCATACATTAGACTACGCCGAGAGAAAAGTAGGGCATAACAGCATACAAAAACAGCATGACATAGGACTATTTTTTCTGGTTGAACGTCAGTCAAATAGATGAAAGGATATGAGTCACGAAAATAAACATACCCAGTTTACTTATTAAACATTGTCCGATGGTACAATCAAATATGGATTTACTTGGCTCCTTTTTGTGAAAAATTAATTAGTAAGCAATTTTCAACAATACATCACCAACATTAAATATCCATTCGCACACATCGCGGATGTCTAAAGGCCGGCAATGGCAACGTAAATGAACGTTCTCTGCTCATACTTGGTTGTTTTTCATGATTCAAGATTGAAAATATGATAACGTTTTGTCAGTATTAACATTATTCTTGAATATAAGAAGTAGGAAACAGGGTTTCACGTGATATTTATTGATTCAAAACTTCCAGCCAGCTGTCCCGCTAACCATCCCAGGAAGATTAACTTACTAATCCGATTAGTTTATTGACACAGTACTGATAAGGTAAACATAGTCAAACATTCAAAAGGATGTATAGTTTCCGAGTTTGTAGCTCCAAACTCGGAAATTCTTGAATGGAGCTTTCCCGTAATGTTGTAGCCTCACTGTTGTGAATTATTTACTTTTTGACAACTCTTCTGCTGAGGACAGGGGAAGAGGGAAAGCATGAAAGCAAGCTTTCTTGCAACTTTATCATGTAGTAGTTATAAGCTTGTTTTCTAATGAAAGGCTAATTAGCTGATATCCATACAAGCTTTGAAGACTGCAGGCATTAGCTATTTGACATAAGCTGCATTGTTTGTTCTCCACCCAATTACTATACGGCTGTGCTTTGAGTAGACTCTGTGGTACCTGATACATGAACATGGATGAAATGCTTTCTATTATGTTCCATGTACGGAAAAAATATTTACAACCTGGAAATGGAAATATCAGGAGTGTAAAAACTATTCTCTCACAGGGTTACTTTTCCTTGGTAAGGTTGGAAAAACAAAGAAAGGGGAAATGTTTATATGCTCCTCCATGCTTCAGTGTCTTCAGTAACGTCCAGCCCCCCCCCCAATCAATTTAACCCCCACTTCCTGTCCTTTGAATTTGCAGCCAAGTTTAATCCAGTTACTACCATAAATCAACTTTGTGACTTTATGCCCATAATAACGCTGAATAAGTTGATCTGGCTACCTACAACCCTGGCAAACTATTGTCATATGAGTGTTTTTACATGTTGATTTATCATATGGCATGGTTTTTGAAAAGCATGCGTTGGGCTAGTGTCAATATCATTATGCATATAATGAGGTTTGTGGTAGCACCATGTAACTATCTCTACAGTTTAATAGTATTGGCTCTTAGAAGAACCGGTGGTGAGATAACTTGAAGTTTCGGTATACTCTGTTCATCTTCATCCCCCTGAAGACAATCAGAGTATACTGATTAAAACATAGAGTAATGTCACTGCCAGTTCTTCTCAGAACCAATGCTATTTACTACTCTTGAAAGATAATTACTCTTACTCCTACTGTTCTTCAACCATGTGAAGCTTCAAAATCTCAACATTTTCAAGGTAGTACAGAATACTAATAGAGTAATTTCTTTGGGTGTGTGTGTGTGGGGGGGGGGGTTGAGGGCTGTCAGTTGCCTTGAAACATTTTCATGTTATTGTAGAGATGCCACAGGTATGTTTATTAATAGCGCAAGCAAGGAGAGATAGAGACGGGGTTAGGGCATAGCGCCACCATGCGGCAGTGAGACGTTACCATTTATGCTCTCACTCCGTGTGCTGGTCTGGCCTCGCCATCCACCAAAACCGGTAAAATCCCCTCTTTATTTCATAAAGTGATGCCCACAAATACTATCACATAAACAAATACGTCTATTGTTATTATTTTGTATACATTTTAAATGAAATCAGAAATATAGATGTCATAATTTTTTTGGGTTTAGTTTTATCTTACAGAGACGGACCCAGGTGCATCAAATTAAGGTTTCTTCTGTTAGAACAGTAATGTACAGGGACAGCAATGTATTTTAAGTTTAGTATCACATCTTTCCTTTTCATAAGAATATGTGGTTATTATTTATGAGTCACACATGCCCATGTCATGCACAATTTCATGGAGTTTAGTGAACTGTTAATATGGAAGTTAGGCAGTGTATATGCACATGCTATCTTTTAGTATTACCTTCATAGATTACTTCATGTGTTATCTATGTTCAAATGGTAACTTCAAATTAATTAGGGAACTTGATTTGCGCATAATACTACTCAAAACAATTTAGGGAACACCGGATTTTTAACATCAAATAGGTTTGAAATGTTCCATGAACCAGGAGTTTCATTTGCAACCCCCTCTCTCTTTCAGTAGTCATGTCATGAAATGTGTAATCACTACATGCATCCTTTATCATCTGTTTCATTGTGCAGTTGTTTCTCATCAATTCTGTGAAACATTGTGTTTGCCTGAAATAAATGATCTTGCTTTAACTGAGATTATTCCGGTGTTCCCTAAATTGTTTTGAGTAGTATATAATGGTGTGACACTTGTGGTAATTTATAATGAATACTTTTCATGTGTACATTGTACTTATGTTATATTTTGTTTTCCTTCCTTTCTACTTATGTTGGTTACCATTTATGCACTCACTCCGTGTGCAGGTCTGGCCTCGCCATCCACCAAAACAGACCGAATTTAATAAACCAATTAGAATCTCCCACAGGCAGAGATGATTGTTCATTGACAAATTATTATACCTCGCCTCCCTACAAAGCCCCGCCCCCACATTATGCCTGCAATTTTTGGCAATTTTTGAGGGTCTTGAAAGTAGGACATGTCCTCTATACTTCCTAGAAACTTTTTATTGGATGGCACCCGTAACAAACCTGAAGTTGATATTGTAGGTAATCTTCTTGAGAAAAATCTTATTCAGTGGAATGTCTGCTAGTAAGTGGGGTGTGGTAGGCTTCCGTTTACTGACACCCATTCACATACGTAGGTGACATGATGAACTGAGCATTCGTCTCTGTCTCCATCTCCCTTCATGTCATCTATGGACCAACACATGAACAAACATTATGTATATAATCTTCAAACAGAAAGATTACGTTGAACTGATTACTCTAGCAGTTGAGAAATGAAACCGACCACAAAAACATAAATAACACAATAGCCAGCCATGAATAACACATGTAAAGCTACTTTGACTACACTTATCATTCATACAGACACACTTCAAATTATAACCAATGTTGTATTTGCCCTTTAAGAGGACAACAGTCACGATCAACAGGGCATGGAATCGGAGTGCTAGTTTTAGAATATCTCGGTGACTGAAAATAATATCCCACATGATAAGGTCATATTATCATTGCTGCTGCATAAATGAGCCAGTAAGTTTCAGTCACTGTGTTCATCTTAAACTAGGACACCGATTCCATGCCATGTTGAAAGTCTGCTCTGATCGTGATATTGTCCCTTTAATATGGACAAGTTAACATTAAGCATGCACAAGGGGGAAAAACCTGAATGCACAACTTCATTTTTTCAAAATGAGAAATTGTTTCTGTAAATCTGATTTTGTTTGATAGAAAAACAAATATTTACATCAACTAAGTTTTCTATATATACACAAAAATTATGGGATAAAAAAAATAATCTGAATCAATCCAAGATTTACTCTACCTTGGCAATGCTTTGTAGCTGTGAATACTGGAAATGGAATCAGGCTGAACTCTACATGGTGTTGATGCACGTAAAAATACTGGCAGTGATGTTTTCTCATACTATAAAACAAAACATAACAGCTAATGAAATAATGGTGGATATGATGGACATGGTGCATATTAAAAATCTATTTAAATATAACTCGTACTCGTACTCGTACTCGTACTCGTACGTTTAGGGGAATAATGGTACCTGATGCTATTTCCTCAAGTCCATGTTTGAATTTTCAACATGACCCCTTTTGACCATCTTTCCCATAAAATACACCGATGGTGGAAATACCTCACTTCATTGTTCTGCTTTCTAAACTATATCTCATAATTATCATGTCTGTATTGTAAACATCATCACAATATCATTGGGCCTTGGCTATAGGAACTATCAAAAATAATGTGATGGCTAACAGAAATTCATCATATAAGAGTTCAGCATACAGCCACACAAAAAGCCCTCAGAGTATTATATTATCAAACAATATTTCTCTTTTACTACTCTTACTTGTCCAACAATAATCCTACAAATGCAACATTATTCATGGTATCATCATGGTCACCATCATGTTCAACAATCAAATCCCTGAGTGTTTGCCATCATTTGAGGTTGGCTTGCCCGTTAATGGTCGCCAGGCATGCGTCGTTTTTTTTTGCCGTAGACGGTGAGCCTTTCTTCGCCCAGCCTGCTCGGTCGAAATTCTGGCGTTGATTTTGACGGATGGCCTTCCAAACTGAACAGTTTTTGTCACTTTTTTTTATTGGCGTTGATATGATGAAGGGGCTGTGACGATGTTCCGAATGAATGCGTCATGGTTGTTTCCAAAACTAAACTCGCTGGCAGTATCATAATTCAAAATACCCGACACGAAAAGCACCACAGTGGTCGAGACCCTGCTTTACGCTTCCACGCGAAAAGTGTTGATATATTTATGGCCTAACCAGCAGACTCACACCTCGGGCGCTTGGCCGCGCTGGCGCCCATGGCTGTACTGGTACAGTCTTGGTTCGGTTCCCGGTGTCTCGGGAAAGTGCCAAGACTTTCGTCTTTTTGTCGATTTTGACAATTTTCACCCGTTGTTTCAAAATCATTTCACTTTTGTCAAGTATCAATGAATTATAAAAAATAATTATTCTTGAATTTGGTTCAGTAATAAACTTTTTAAACGTCTGAAAGTGCGACTATCACTTTTGTCCTCGTGAGTTTTCTGGACAAATTTTGGTTCAAAAAAGTCACATGACATTGGTTTTTGTACAATAACAGAAAAACGACGCATTTTTCAGGAGTACTTGTGTGGACAATTATATTCATGTAAAACAACCATGTATGTAAAGCTATGAAATATTGAGGGGCGTTTTTTATCGCCCAATTTCGCGCGACAAAGGCGGTGTGTACCTTTAAAGTGGTCTGTCAGTTCCTTTCTATGCAGACTCGGTTGCCTTCAACAGCTGTTGTTCGACCTCTTCTGCTTGGTGGTTGAATTCCTTCAATGTGAAGGCAATCGTGGCCCTTTTGCTGAGTCTGTCCCAATTGTCCTGGAAGGACTTTCGGAAGATCGACCCACGATGAGGATGACGGGGCCGTGATGCGTTCTGAATGTAGGTTGGAGGAGTGTCAGGCCAATATTTCGACATCAAAATCATTGTTGGAAAAAGTACTTATAATAAATGAATGTTACAGTCTAATAAAGAAAGACATTCGACACTTTTAGACCTACAAATTGTTTTAGACCTACAAATTGGAGGTACAGAGTTGTACCTCCAGTTCTTTTCAGAACTAATTACTACTCAATTGAGATTCCACATGGTGTCACCGCAATTAGTCTTACTTAAATTGTTTTTACAAAATTAAACTGATGCCCCACTGAGACTTCAATTACTTGCAAGAATTATAAGAAAAAGAAAAAAAAAAAAAAAAAAAAAAAAAAAAACACGGTTTACTTCTAATCCGAGAGATTATTAAACGTATATGGGTGCACCCAGAGAAATAACCGGGTTCTTTTGGGCACATTTGGGTTCTTTTGGTGTGTTCAGAAGTACAAAAGAAACCCTTATGTTTAATTTTCTTAAAATTAGGGGGCGCAGACCTCTAGCCAGTGGGGGCACGTTCCCGCAGGCACTCGAGGCCGTAGTAAAACAAACATTGGAACTACTAGGGAAAGCATAATTTATTGTCATCATCATGTTCATGCTCATGTAAAGAACACGTCCCATAGTTTATGACATTCAATAATAATAATAATAATAACTAGACATTAGGTGTTTGTCCTATGGACGAACACCAAGCTGTTCCGTTGTTGTTGGACTATGATTATGACGCGACCCTCAACCTAAGTTGTAGGCCTAGGCCTGATCTTGACATTGACCATTGGGTTCAGGCCTTAAAGATGCATTGGCCGATTTTAGGTCGATTTGACGGTCAAAAATTTTCACAAGAGGGCGGCATACTACTTAACCCTTTGTTTATCATCACTGAAGCTCTTGATCAATTTTTTTTTACCAGTGTTTGTCCTACGGACGAACACAAAGCTGTTCCGTTCTTGTTGGACTATGAATGTTATGATGCGACCCCCAACCTAAGTTATAGGCCTAATCCTGATCTTGAAATTGACCATTACATACAGGCTTTAAGTTTTTGAAAATGTGGTTGTCGTGAGTTGTTGTGAGTTGTCGTCAGTTGTCGTGAGTTGTTGGTTTTTAGTAGGACCGAGTCCTACTAAAAACCGACAACTGACATGACTGACAACAACTCACAACAAGTTGTCGTGAGTTGTCGTGAGTTGTCCTGAGTTATCATGAGTTGTCGTGAGTTGTCGTGAGTTGTCGTCGGTTTTTAGTAGGACCGTCTGAGAATGGCCTAAAATTTAGGATATGATTGATGACAATGTTAATGGATGGCACTCATCTAAATTTCATTCCATGTCGAGTTTCTTGTTTCCCCTGCCAACTACAGCTATACAAAACGTTGTATACACCATCAATGTTATGTTACATCACTCAAATCTGTGACTATGTTCCTTCATTTGTAGCCTACATGGTGAAGGTACGAGTTGACTATAGTGCAGGTACGAGTTGGTGAAGGCACGAGTTGGTCCCACAAATTCATGCCTACTTTGACAACAACAAAATTCCTACACCAAAGATTGGATTGCCAGCACACTAATGACAAAATGTTAACGTTAGTTTTGTATAGTCATTATCTGTATACTAAAACAAATTGTACATGTATAGGTTTCTCACTAATAGGTTTAGGTCATAAAGACCTTACAAAAAATCATTGGGGATTTATGAGATCAACTTATAAAAACAAAAACCGTTCTTTTTACCTACCTACTCCTGCAGTTTTAGGAAAAAGCTGATGACCTCAGAGTCACAGTAGACTTCCTTAGTGTTCCAAACCACTGCTTACAAGTATACTGAAGGACTCAAACGTCCCAACATGCAAGTGGGGTTTGAAATGCGCTGGGACTCAAAACTCCCGGCGGTAAACAAAGGGTTAAACGGTGATCGTCTTTAGCTTCAATTCACCGAATATTTTCCTAACGTAACGTTACGACACATGTACAATGTACGGACAACTTGTACATCACCGGCACCGCGCAGTCACCGGGGCAAACCGCTGGTACATAGGTTACCGAGAGGAAAAATCCAATAACGAAAAACTAGTTCAGAGAGACTGTTTTTAAATAGACTCGCTTCAGCCCACCGTGATATTTGTGCGTGTACTATGTACAAAGACATATTGAGATTCACTCGCGATTAATGAAGCGACTCGGTCACACAGTGCATGTGTTTTGTACACAGATACAAAATGCGCTATAAATGATGTCATGATGACGTCACAAGACATTCTAGGCCAAAAGCCACATCTACAGTACCCCACAAATGTATAACTGAAAAAAGTTTGATGATCGGGTGTATACTTCTTGAGCTATGGTTATTAAAAGATTGCCTAATTAAATATTCACGCGACTATAACTAAGCTAATTAATTAAGAATGTTAGTCTAATGACATTTAGAAACTAAGTCAAGGCATAAGCTTCCATATGGTACATGACTTGACTCTTTCTGATAATGCTAAGAAGGCCATTTGCCGCCAAGAAAGTGCACGTGTTAAAGCAATGGGGTTTGCGAGAAAGAAAGAATAATAATAATAATAATAATAATAATAATAATAATAAAAAAAAATAAAAATCTTGACAGAAACAATAGCTGTTCCGACCTGTCGGGGAACAGCTAATAATAAAAAAAAATAAAAATCTTGACAGAAACAATAGCTGTTCCGACCTGTCGGGGAACAGCTAATAATAATAAAGATTTATAGCGCGCACATATCCACCCTGCTGGGCGCTCAAGGCGCGGAAACAAAGAAAAAACATGAATACAAACAATATACAATGATAGCATAGGGAAAACAAATTATGTACCGAGATACATGTACCTACAATGCAATTACAAATATACATCATCTTTGAAGAGTTGTGACATAAGATGAGTTTTAAGCATCGACTTAAATCTGGTTATACTATGACAAGATTTGAGTTTAGTTGGAAGATGATTCCAGAGTCTCGGAGCTGCGACAGAAAACGACCTATCACCCCAGTTCCGTTTTGAAGTTGGTTCCTTTAGGAGTGACATGTTGCTGGAGCGCAAATTGCGTGATGGAGTGTAGACTTTAAGCAGTTCAGAAATATAAATTGGAGCAATGTTATTGAAAGATTTGTGAACAATTAGCATAAGTTTAAAAACAATTCTCTGTGAAACAGGAAGCCATTTAAAAGTCTTTAATATCAATAACAAGAAATATTGCACTTTAGTTAATGATTCTCTGTTCAAAATGCGCAATATAATCAATACTGCAAACGACTTATTTGCTAAATGGCTCTCAGAAAGAAAGAATAGCACTGAGTACAGTGCTATACACACGTATAGCCTACCGCATTTTCGGTTAAATGCGAACACAGCTTTCAGCAAACAACTTCAATAAAGGATGCATAATTTGTTTATACAAGTAGAAAATGGTTCACAAAACCTTTTCAAGGTAAAACACACAAATTAGGTACATCATATTAAAAATAGTTGTATCTAAAACTTTACTTAAATCGTGATGAAGTGCATGACAATATTAAAAAATATGGGGGATGCTTTTATTTTTAACAATAAGGGAATACTTTTATTTTCAACAATAGAGACAGTTAAATATGAATATCATCCACAACATTTATGTCAGAATAGTTATAACAATCTATTTAATAATTCCACGTTCAATGAATACGAAGATCGTGTTTGCCAGGCTCATCCCCCATTTTTTATTTTCACGATTGAAATAATAAGCTTCAACTTTTAAAATAATGTTGCTGAAATTGCTGTACCTTACTTCCTTTGAATTCTGTATGTCAGATTCTTGTTGAGAGTTATTCACTTGTACGATAGTTATTCTAGAACAAGTTAAGGATGGATCCTAGATGTATAACAACAAACAAGAGATATTTCTTCAGAAAGGAAGATTTCAAGGATGTTTGACTGGCAATTTACATTAAGCTTTATATAAAACTCTGATCAAACTTAATGTTTTAAAGATTGCCAGTAATTTACAGTGAATGTAATGATGCATTAACTGGAGGCAGGGAGAATCTAGGCTGCATGGTAAATGAACGGTGGGAACACGACACAAAAGAATACACTACCATTAAACTGACACAGAAAATGTGTGGCAAAAGAACTTTCCCCTTCCCCCTGCCCCCTCCCCCAACCACCACAACCCCTTCCACAATCCAAATTGCTCATTAAGTGTTTCCACCCGCAGTCAGCTTGTAAATAATATATCAGAGGTTTCAGCTTTTACTGAGAACAGACTATTAAATTTTAAGCGGTTTTTGTTCGGTATTGTTGCGCTTGTAATGGTTATTATCTCACACAAAATGACAATAAAACATACTACATCAATACATATTTATGATGTAATGAGTCTTTTTGATGACAGGCTATTTCAAAGTTTTATTACTGATATAAAAGTCAAGGCCTTTGATGTTTCCGCCTGTAGTCGGCTTGTAGATAATATATGAGAGGTTTCAATTTTAAGCAGTTTGTGTTCGGTATTGTTGTGCTTGTAACGAGTATTATCTCATTCGTATCATGATAATATTAATAACACTGTCGACGAAACATATGAAATTAATAAATTTACAGTATTTTTTATGACAGGCCAATTTTAGTGTTTCATTAAGTGTTTACACCAGCAGTCGGCTTGTATTATGCCTATAGGCATATTATAATATATTTCCTTCATGTAATAATCAATTTATTAAAAGAAGGCCGAATATAACGAAATATATTTCAACTTGCAATGCGTAGGTATAGAAATGTGTTTGGTCTAATCCCAGCCTCCATACTGCAGCACACGCTCTTGTTATTTACCCTGTAGCAGACTATAACCCCAAACTCCATTGGATATAAGCACCTAAGTTAAAAATCCAAGATGTGTGGATATTATTAGTCCATGAGCCAGTTAATACTTCGGCACCATCTGGAGGGACTAAATCATTTATGTTTTCTTGTTACGGAAAAATATGAAAATTCAAAACAAATATGATACACTTAGTAAAATGGTAGCTTAGTACTTGCTTTTAAGCAAATTTTGGGGTAAAATGTGGTTGAAATGCTAAGCCTTGTCAAATAAAACACTATTACGACTGTTTGACGATTGCTTTCAGACGTAGCCTTAAAAAATCCCATGTTATTACATGCAGTGCGGTTTAGTGCATCGGATTTGTGTTCTGATGGCTGAGTCGTCAGAATGTGGGTTCGAATCCCAGCCGTGACCGTGGTGCTTGTGTCCTTGAGCAAGACACTTTACCATAATTGCTTCTCTCCACCCAGGGGTTAATTGGGTACCTGTTAGGGCAGAGTTGGTTGATTAGCCCTATATGCGCTGTAATGGCAGCAATTGAGCTGTATACTCCCCAGGGAGCTGAGATGGTTTCAGGAATGATTTATGAGCCTTATGAGCCTGATGAGCAGGGGTAATAATATAATGCGCCTTGAGCACCACTCAGTTGGTGGATACGTGCGCTATATAAGTCCATATGTTATTATTTATTATTATTGAAGATAAATAGCAACATAAAACAACCGTTGTACATTTTAAACAGCAACATAAAACAACCGTTGTACATTTTGTATGTCATTACAATCCACCAACGAAATAAGAATAAACGCAGTCGCCTAGACTTCTCTTTTCTCCCCAAGAAAAATACGTCTTTGGGAAGCAAAATCCAAAGTTTCACAAGTTTCACTTCTCTTGGGTTTGTGTTTTGGAACGTAAAGGTAAAATTTAGGGCCAGTTTTCTTTGAGTTTATCGCATTACAATGACATCGAAACCATGTGTATTATTGCTTTAGTCCACATCGTCAACTAGCTCAAAATTCTTTTTTTCCCCCATGCAATCTGAAAGGACACAATTTTGTTGGAATATGTCTATAATCAGAAAACATATGGTAGACTTGTATAAGGGTTGATATTACAAAACTGTGAAATATGTACAGCGGCGAAGACATGGGGGCTGGGGCACGTTCCCCCACAAATTTCCAGTGCCTCCCCCAGGTTCCCCCACTAAAAATCCCGATATTTCCCTAAAAAGAAAAGAAAAAGAAACAGAGTTAATTAATTGAAAAATGTTTATAAATTCAATTAAGATTGTGTTGATGAAAGTCGATCTGCTCTCAAAGACGCCATTCTTGATTTTCTCTCAACTTGGATTAATTGATGACCGCCTCGGCTTTGCCAACTTTTATAAGCTTATAAAACATGACAGGTCACTGTTTCAGTTCTTTCATTCCTCATCATAAGCAATTATCATTGTTTTTTAAAGAAAAGTCGATAATAACTCTTATGAAATACATATGAAACCCTTGAACAGATTACAACTGATCCCCAAAAATACAGTTAAGCACATTATCAAAATTCACAAAGTGACAACAAATGTGACATTATATATATAATCTATGTTGATAAGAAAATCGAGGTCAATTTCATCAACATTAATGCGTTTTATTCAGATGACTACAGTCATTGAATTGTGTCATTATTAGCCATGTTTCCATCTTACTTAAAAGGCATGATAATTTATACTAAATACTGCATATAGAGACCATGTACATGTATGTCTTCATGATTTTGTAGCTTTAAGTGGACATAAAGGCAAATAATATGTATACAGTGCTGATTGTGTGACTTCAACAGGACATAATGTAGAGATGAATTACATTTTCTGAAATGAAACAAAATACAGCGTTATCATACACTATTCAAAAGTATTTCCATACCTCTCTGTAAGTTTGTTTGGAGACGGATTTATAAAGTACCGCAATTGTACCGCAAACTCTTATAAAAGCCATAACCAAAAAGTCCCCCACAAACAAAATCACAAATTTTAAACAATAGATGACAAATGACGCAAATATGAATATTTTTAATTTTTTTCCTATTTAAAGTTAGTTAGATAAGATTCACCTTTACTAAAACAACCCGAACACCTAGTATTTGTAATCAAACAAACACTAAATTTCGAGTTGTTTTTGTTTTTCAAAATGCATTTATCATACAAATTGAAATACAGTGGATCCGTATCTGACTATTTCCAATGTTTGTCCGTTTGACAATAAAATTTGTGGGAATAGAAGACCTTTTGTTTGACGGTACCAATAATGACCGATTGGTCAAAATGGGGAAACGTGTAGAAGAGACAGGATATTTTTTTCAGATCCTTTGGTAGCAATAGCTAAGCTTTCATGCCTCACTTGGCAATCATCAGTTGCATGTAATGGTTCAGAGGAACCGGGTTGTCTCCTGTCTTATTTTTGGATAAGACATTATATTGATGTTCTTTTCAAACAGTTGTAATGTGTCCGTTTTGTTTGAGTGAGAGAGAGAGTTGTTTGTGATTTGTTCCTCTAATAAGGAAAGCAGAACATTGAGTGTTTCATCTGGTTCTTCGAAAAAAGAAAATAGACAGAGTCGTATGGGGTGGGAGTGAGTTTCTCCGTTGATCCTTTTGGATCTGTGTTTGTGAGATTTGCTCGGAATAGTTTCTCCCGAATGAATGTAACAAAGGGTTGTTTTGGGAATATTTCCGAGAGTTGTTGGTTTTGTTGTATCAGTGGCCAGTGTTTGTTTACTGCTTGTTTCACATCTTTGTGGTTAACGAACGGATTATCGGTTGTTGAGAAAACCAGTGGTACTTCCTTGTATTGTTTACCTTTTGGTAGCTTGTGAATCGTTTTGGCTCGGTTTGCCAGTGACATTTTGTGTGTTGCGTTGTTTATCTCAGTTTGAGTATAGCCTCTGGCTAATAATTGTTGTAAGAAAATCTTGATTTTTTTATCTTCCTGTGTGTTGGTATTTCTCGCATATTCGGAGTTTCTCCGTAGATAAATGCTTTGAATACATGAGGTAGGTGTGATGAGGTTTTATGTAGAAACTGATATTTCTGTCGGTTTGGTGTACACTTATGTGCCAAGTATGCCAGTTTTACGGAAGCGTTTTCCTTTGAAACTGGTTAAGTCAAGATAATTGCTTGAGGTTTTTGAGGCCTCGAAAGTGAATTTGAGATTTTGTTGCAACTGATTCACAGTGTTTATGAGATTTTGGTCATGTTCTTTTTCTGAGATCTCAGACGAATATGAGCAAGTTCAATTGTTGTCGCTTCCAACTAGTTTTCGAGCGTTGCACTCTGTGTGGTTTTTGGATGGCAAGTGGATGGTGGTTTGAGAGGGTGGGTTTTGGAAGTTTTGTTTACGCATTAGGTATGCAATTCTCATTCTTCTTTGGAAGATGTTAAAGTCACTCAAATGATAAAAACGGGTTGGTTTAGCAGGGGTTGGAACGAAGTTTTAACCTTTACCCAGAGCAAATTTTCGAATTTGAAATAATTTTGCTTTGGATAGGTTTGTGATGAATTGTTCACTTTGTTCTGCTAATGTAGTCAGTAGACTAATTTGGTAATGTTTGATTTTATATGAGCGTTCAAGTGAAAATCGTTTCAATTTTCGTTTTGATTGTGAACGTTTCGCTACTTTCGTGAATTTCCGGTTTGCAAAGTCGGGAGATAGTTTTGTACTAAATAATACATACTTTTTATATTAATTAGATAATAAGGTAGACAGGTGGCATGAAATTTTTCTTTTGAGAAGTTGTGGTGTTCCTGAAAAGGACTGGTGGAAATTGAAGTATTTTGAAAGAGCTGTTTAGACTTACTCTTGGCCGCTTCTTTCCCCGTGTTGGAGGTGGATTGGGTCTTGTGAAGAACTCGTACAGGCTATGTGCTGTTTGCAAATCTCTCGTCTTTAAAGTGGTCTGTCAGTTCCTTTCTATGCAGACTCGGTTGCCTTCGACAGCTGTTGTTCGACCTCTTCTACTTGGTGCTTGAATTCCTCCAATGTGAGTTTAGTGAATGCAATCGTGGCCCTTTTGCTGAGTCTGTCCCAATTGTCCTGGAAGGACTTTCGGAAGATCGACCCACGATGTGGATGACGGGGCCGTGATGCGTTCTGAATGTAGGTTGGAGGGGTGTTAGGCCAATATTTCGACATTAAAATCATTGTTGGAAAAAGTACTTATAATAAATGAATGTTACAGTCTAATAAAGAAAGACATTCGACACTTTTAGACCTACAAATTGTTTTTACAAAATTAAACTGATGCCCCACCGAGACTTCAATTACTTGCAAGAATTAAAATTTAAAAAAAACAAAAACAAAAACACGGTTTACTTCTAATCCGAGAGATTATTAAACGTATATGGGTGCACCGAGAGAAATAACCGGGTTCTTTTGGGCACATGATGGTGTGGAGATGATTCTTGTTTAGAAGTACAAAAGAAACCCTTATGTTTGATTTTCTTAAAATTAGGGGGCGCAGACCTCTAGCCAGTGGGGGCACGTTCCCGCAGGCATTCGAGGCCGTTGTAAAACAAACATTGGAACTACTAGGGAAAGCATAATTTATTGTTATCATCATTTTCATGCTCATGTAAAGAACACATCCCATAGTTTATGACATTCAATAACCCATTTAAAAGTCTTTAATGTCAATAACAAGAAATATAGCACATTAGTTAATGAATTTCTGTTCAAAATGCGTAATATAATCAACACTGCAAACGACTTATTTGCTAAATGGCTCTCAGAAAGAAAGAATAGCACTGAGTACAGTGCTATACACGTATAGCCTACCACATTTTTCGGTTAAATGCAAAAACAGCAAACAACT
>CM055829.1:9182889-9202736 GCA_029582265.1 Zoroaster sp. YZ-2022 | reverse complement strand
TAGATTTAGTTCACAAAATGCCCTTTTCCCGGGAAATTTAAAATTACCCTCAGACCTTCACTCGGTCAAGACGAACTTTCTCAAAACACTCCACAGACGAGTCAAAAGCAACCCACAGGTCCTAGTGGTTGTCACTGATATCTCATCAACTCCTGTTTACCGAAGTTTTGGGTTTTTGCTCAAGTCCTGCCTAAAATCCTCTACCAGCCGTATTTATAGTTTTAATCCTTCTAGAAATACTAATTTAAAGGTTTCTTCTTCACTTCACTTCTAGAAATTTCTGAAAATTACATTTTTCCAAAATAAACTTCCAGAACGTTCCTTTCAAACCCGTAAACATAATCCCGCCCCCTTTGGGGTCAAACGCATATGCACGGATTATCTCCACTGGGGGTTTGTGTTTGTAACATCTCCCCATAAAGAAGAAAATTTACAGAAGGAAATTTTCGTTTCAAAACTTTAACGCAAACATAACAAAGCTAAGTTTAAACAGAAGTTATACCTGGCCAAAGACTTCTTATAGTAATTATAAAAATAAGTCTTATTAAAACCTCTAGGGCCCCACTGGTGTACCTGTATAAATAAATATTAAAGTGATTAAGTACACCTTCAAACTCTGGACAGAGCATCAGCACAACATTGTTTCTTCCGGCACAGTGAACAATTTTAGAGGATAGGGTTGCAAAATTAAAACTCCACCGGAAATAATCCTTGGTTCTTGGTCTTGAATTTCTCCAAAAACACAAGTGGGTTATGATCAGTATAAATGATCGTCCTCCAGCACCATTGGTTATATACACTTCAAAGTGTTGTAGGGCAAGGACCAGACCTAACGCTTCTTTTTTCGATGGTGGAGTATTTTGCCTGGTATTTATTCAGTTTCTTTGCAAAGTAACTGATCGGTCGTGCTCCATGCCTGACTCATCTTCTTGGAGCAAAACCGCCTGACCAACATCACTGGCGCTAATGGCTAATACTTAAACGTTTTGTCATCAACTTTATGCAGCCAGAACCGGTTCGTTCGTTAGAATAGCTTTCAATTTCTCAAATGCATTTTTGGCATGAGTCAGACCAAACAAACTTCACATTTTTCTGTAAAGTTTAGTCAATGGAGTCGCACAGTGCTGGAAGTTTGGAACAAACTTTCTGTAAAATCCACTCTATACCCAGGAATCTCATCAATTCTCTCTTTCCCTGTGGGTACGGGAAAATCTTGAATGGCTTGAATCTTTGCTACTCGTGGTAGCACGACCTTGACCGTAATCATTATGACCTAAGAAAGGTCACGGTTGCTTTGGCAAACTCACTCTTTTTGAGATTTACCACCAGGTTTGCTTTTGAAAGCTTATCAAACAGGGCACTCATGTGTTTCAGATGGTCTTCCCAGCTGTCGCTGTATACCAAAATGTCATCAATATAGACAACACAATTTTCTAGGCCCAGCAATGACTTGACTCATCATTCTCTGAAACGTAGCTGGGGCATTTTTCATCCAGCGGGATCACTTTACATTGGCCAGTGCAGACCATCGGGTGTCACAAACGCCGAAATTTCTTTGGCTCGGTCAGTCAAGGGCACTTGCCAACGTATGGCACGTCTAAGAATTCCAATCAATATCTTGGTGTAGCCTAGGCCAATAAAAAATGTGCCATGACTCTGCTTGAGTCTTTCTGATGCCAAGATGACCTGCAACCCGGAATCTCGTGAGCAATTCTCAAGATCTCATCACGGTAACAAGGAGGAATAACAATTTGATGGACAATATTCCATTCTTCATCAGTTGGTCTCTTGGGTAGGTCTCCATTTCCTCATTAACACGCCCGACGGACGTAGAAGCATTATGGAACCCCCTGAGCCTCTTCCTCAGAACACGCTGTCTGTGAGCTTCCTCAAATCTGGGTCCGCTTTCTGCTTTCTATAAGCGAGGATCACTAATTTAGCATCTTGAGACACTCCCTCATTTTCTTCAAAATTACGAAAAAGTTTCAGCCAGCCAAACACCAGAGTCCTCCTCTATAGGCACTGACTCTGCAAACCTCCTTTTTCCCGTCTGTTTCATCTGAGATCTTGTCACTGCACATATCTGGAAGATTTTGGGAACTCTCCTCCCAAAGAATGAATTTCTGGCTCATCCACAGGTCTACTCAGAGACAATAGGGGATGCCGACACTTTAATTTCTCCCGCAACGTCATTTCCAGCAAAAATCTGACACCTTTCATCGGTAGATCAGGAACAACTCCAACATCCACAGGGCCAGTGATCAAGTCACATTTCAAATTCACCCTATGCAACGGGACAGGCATAACATTGCCTCAATACCTGAATTAAACATTTTCGCATTCATGAACTTTCCTGGAGACAACGACAACACATCCTCCAGCATCAGCATCAGTGACGCGCCTGTATCCCCTTAGGATAACAACCTGAACTGCCGGCTTCATCAGACGCACACGAAACATCACCACGATAAACAAAATCTTTGTAAACCTCATCAACTTGGTTGATTTCATCAAACACCTTCGAAGAAGAAACACGGTTGCCATCGGCCTTACCTGACTTCCTACGAAGTAGAGTGTCCTTACGGACAAAAGCGACAGGTTTTTCAGAACGCTCACGCTCATCAGCGATGAACTTGAAACATCTCGCCTTCGTGTGGCCCAGACAGTAATCACACGGAGGAAAAACTTCTTCTTTTTGGTCCTCCTTGACTCAATTTGGTGATGAAGACTTCTTATTCGATGGATCAGGATTTGAAAAGAGCTATATTAAGTGCCTCGGGACCTGACTTGCCCTTATCAGTGTTTTTGTAGTAACCTTTGACCGGAAATTAATTTCACCATACTCATATTGTGAGTTAATTCATAATCATCACTACCACTGCAGCTTTTTTTAATTTGATGATCTGGTGTTCTTCCAAATGGGTTTTGACACTCAGAGGGACACTGTTTTTTAAACTCCTCCATGAGGGCAACTTCTTTTAACTCCTCAAATTTATTCTCAATTTTGAGAGATCGATACCATCGGTCAAAACAATTTCTTTTTGTATCAGCGAGATTCGACAAAGGTCTGGCCATTTGATCTAGTCAATTTCCAGAAATTTCTGCCTATATGCCTCATGAACTAATTCATAAGATTTAAAAGGTTGCTTTAACGGTAGCATATTCACTACACCGTTCTTCTGAAAGTGTGGCATAAACCTTTTGAGCCTTACCCACAAACGTGCTCTGCAAGAGCAAAGGCCAATATTCTCAGGCCAACTAAGACTTTTTGGCAGTTTTCTCAAAAAGACTAGAAAATATGTTTCAACATCATGTTCGTTGAATTTTGTCACAAACCTCACGTTCTTCGCTAGATCAAAAGTCAATTGAGTTTTCTCTTTGTCTGTGTCTTTCTTTGCACCTTCAATTCCATTTCTTTAATTTTGAGTTGCTGTTCGAGTTCAAACTCAATGGTCAAATTCTCTCTTTCTTTTCTTGTTCTTGTCTTTCTTTCCAGCTCAATTTTGGCAAGCTCAATTTCTCGATCAGCAGTTTGCGGAGACTCAGCCATCTCTAGATTAAATTTTTCCGCAAGAACATTCCCACTAGTTTATTGCCTTCTTGACGCACTTCGAGACAATTTCTAGTTGAACATATTCATCTAGCAACTTCATGCAACTCATCTGGTTGTTAACAGTTGCAACTTATCGACAGTGACAAATCCTCAGCCTCCACGAAAGCTTTCACCTCAAAACTTTCATTAGCCATAATTCTTCTACACTACAAACTAGCAACAATATAACAAAGCGTGCAAACCTTTAGCTTGATAGTTGTACAATAAAAGTAGTATGGTCTTATTTTTATTTCGATTTCCCGGACGGGCCCCAGTTTGTTACGATCCGAAAAACTCCAAACTATCCATGAATGCAAATTACTCAAAAGCCTGGAATTTTTCTCAGATGCAACAAAAGAAATCAAACAAGGTCACACTGATATAAAGAACATAGAAACAAAGTGATTTAATAATGAAAATATCCAACCGCTTCAAATATCGAGTGGGTTTAACAAGCGTACAATGATTAGGGTAAACAAGTGTACTGGTAATATTAAGAAAAGATCTTATACTAAATAAGAAGATTCTTACAGGGCGAGGACTGAGCAGGCTCCAGCAAAATGACACAAAAACAGTTCTCTGACACGGTGTAAATAGAGAGCTAGACGTGGGCGAATTCACCTCAACAAACGGCCGGAAAAAGACGAAACCACAGGGGACGCAAGTCGACTACCGTGAACAAAAATATGGGAAAGAAAGAAGATCCCAAAAATATGGCTGAACTGTAGATTTGAGTTCACAAAATGTCTCTTCCGGAATTAAATTCAGCTCTCGGACACTTCACTCGGTCAAGACGAACTTTTCTCCAAACACTCCACAGAATAGTCGTAAGCGACATCACAGGTCCTAGCTGGTGTACACTGAAGTCTGGTTTTCAAGTCTTGTTTACCGAAAGTCCTAATGGTTTGCTCAAGTCCTGTTTAAAATCTTCTACTCAGCCCGTAGTTTATAGTTTTTAATCCTTCTAGAAAATACTAGAGATTTCTTCTTCACTTCACTTCTACAAATTTCTGAAAATTGCATCATTTTCCAAAGAAACTTCTAGAACGTTCTAGTCATAACCGTACATCAACATAATCCCGCCCTTTGGGGTCAACACGCGGTCACGCACAGATTATCTTAACACTTGTGGTTTGTAGTGTGTATGTAACACATGACTTTGGCTCTTGGTCCCTCAAGTACATGTAGTGTTATTCGTAGATGCAACGCATGTACTCTGAGCTGGCGTGCCTGGTACTTTAGGCTTGAGCATCATTTCTTTATAGAGCTCAGAAAGACATGTGATACATCGGGGACCCACGCTTCCAAGCTTTGCTTACTAGTGGGCCCCGTCTTCAGTATTACTTTTTGTATTTTGTTAACTATTATTGTGATATTTCAATACTGATAAAATAAATGAATGAATTAATGAATGAACATGAAAAACCATGCCGCTTTATCAGTTATTGGGTTAAGCACATCAATGAATTTAAAGAGATGGTATATCGTTACACAATAACCTGTAAATTTGAAAGTATCCAAAAATATTCAAAAGATTTAAACCAATCTTAATATGAAAAAATGTTTCTCTCTGAAGTACTTTTAGAGTATGATTGAGGAAGATGATGGGTTGAGATGAAGATGATAACGATGTAGTAGACTATTGTGGTGACACCATGTGGAATCTCATTTTGAGTAGTAGTGGTTCTGAAAAGACTGGAGGTACAACTGAGTTTCAGTCATTGAGCCGAGCTGATCAGCATGCTCTGATCGTCCTCAGGAACGATCAGAGTTATATACTGATCGAAACGTCGAGTTGTACCCAGTTCTTTTCAGAACCATCACTACTTAATTGAGATTCCACATGGTGTCACTGCAATTAGTATTACTTATCATCCTCACCATGCAAAGCTACAAGTTTTACATATATAACATGTATAAAAAACATGTCCAATAGCACACTGTAGGCCTAAATATTATATGCTGTTTTCTACAAATCTGAGCATGGGTTAGTTTTATGAAGTCTCTTGAAAATTCGAGATTACAATGGATGTACTTGTTCAATAACCAATGTTGTTCCATCTCCTTTAAGGTGAAACCCTCAATTCATTTCAGAACTTGAATACTGAAAAAAAAAACCATGTTTTTGACTAATGGTTTTAATGCAGTACGTTATTTTCAAGAATATATATGTGTTCTTTCTACAAGAGGAATAAGGACGTTCCAATAAATTTCGTGTTCTCAAAAATACACAACCAGCATCAGAGCGCAGCTGGCCACGCTTGTGAGTATGCGGTACTCGAAAGAGGGGCGAGTTTACGAGGAAGTCGCCCTCCCGCAAAACTGCCAGAGTCACGGTGCACAAATCCTCTATCGATTGCAAAGTCCCTCAAAGGAACTTATACCGCACCACCGTCACGGTCCCTCAACGAAACAACACTGTTACGGCCTTATTCTACACTACAATAGGTAACTACCATTAGCTCGAACTAATGCTCAAGCTCCCACAAGCAGATAAACGCACGGCTTTTATAGCTTTTGTCGCGCAGTGTGTAACCTGCTCTAACCAATCTAAAACGCACGCTGGGCGGGAACATCGCTTCTGTATCAGCAGTGCGTCTGCAGCACTGCTAATAAACAAGCGGGGCGCTAAAGCGGGGGTGCTACCGCGTCACAATGATGACAATTAACAAACCTACTAAGATAATACACATAAGTAGTTTACACGAGAAAAAATTTGTAGGTACATTTTAATTTTTACATTTAAATACATTAAGTGTATATATAGAAGTAGTCAATAATATCACTGGGAAGCTTGCTACATACACATGGCTGTGTATCGTTATATACTGTGGGGTACTCATAATTATAACCAGGTGGTGTCACATAGCTTGTAAGCAAATAAGACAATTACAACACGCCCTCTATTGACAATCAGGAAGGAAGAGTTAATAAGCCAGTGTGTCTTAAGATCTGTATTGCAACTCTGATGTCCATCTTGCCCTCCTTTCGGAGTCTGAGTCATGGGGTTGATGACCCCTTAGTTAGGAGGTTGGCGACTACATCTTATCGATACCAGGGACGGTATATTTCCATCCCAACGGACCTCGTTCCCAGCCGTCGGACGTTCAGGTCAGCCGTCCGCGCCGCACCCTGTGGATCTTATGGAGGAGTTGCACTCGTTGCAAACGCTTCCGCACCGGGGATGTAGACACCACAGTACCATATTTACATGGTAGGTCCGTAAGTTTGTAGTTTATTTGTGATTAGTGTTAATTGTTGTTTTCTTGTCTGTCCGTCAGTCCGTCTTGCCTTTGTCTTGTATGACATTTCCCAACTCAAACAACTACTTACCGGGTACATGCCCCATTTCACCATAGTTTCAATGTATCTGTATACAATGCTAAAACACACACTGATTTATTAGGTGTTCGAGCGACAGCGCGAACACCTATTGTTTTGTACTGTTTTAAAAAAAAAATTTTTTACTTTTCCTTCTCAGTGGAGAGATTGTCCGGCAACAAAGGGCATCCTTGCTAGCATATACAGCCTTCAAACTGCTAGACACTACGAACAGAACATAACAGCTGACGAGAATCGTTGCTGGACGTCATGATGACATCATCAGGTGTCGAATTACGCTAAATCAAAGTTTAATATTTCAAAACATTCTCATGAACCACAAAAGATATTTTTACAATCTTTTGCATCATCTGAAAGATCTTGAATTATGTGATTTTCGTGCACAGAACGTTGACCCAATCTGACCTCTCCTTCCGGTTGAAACCGGAAGTTCAATATTTCAAAAAATCATATCTCATGAACCACAAAAAAGATTTTCACAATCTTTGCATCACCTTAAAGATCTAGAATTATGTCACATTTCGTACACAGACATGAACAAATTTGACCTTTCCTAATCTTCGGTCGAAAATGCAGTTTAAGTGAAAAACTATTCAGAAGTGCACCATATATGCACAGCCCATGAACGGCCTTGAAAGGTCTTAATCACACCACACACAGAACAAGAGGCCTTGTTTATACAAAGAGGCCTTGTTTTATACAAAGTTTTATACAGATGCAGTATCTAATTAGAATATAATACATTACGTTTCGTCGTCACAAGCAAGTATGTCAGTCCACACAGTTTACGGTAATTTCACTATCGTTGTCCCTATATTTCAATATGTTATTTTAGTACACAGTTTTGGAATTGTTAACGCTTGTTCTAAATCTAAGAGTGAATTCTAACATATCGTTTTTTAAGTTGGCATTCATGACTTCAATTAGCTCATCGTGAGGATTTGAAAGAATTTATTTTTTTTCTTTCGTTTATGGGCAATCAATTTCAGGGTAACAGTTTTCCAATGCGCCCTTGACAAAAGGTTTTCAGGCACTGAGTTAATTTAAATACAAAATCAATTAAATTTGATTTTGAGACAAGAGATCTAAATCTTCTTTTTAACATGTATTTTATATCTTTCTTTTTATTATTTTATCAACTTAATTAAATTTACTTTTGCAAATGGAATAATGTGTAAAATTTTTTAAAGAAAAGCATCAATAAATTTCAACAATGATTATTAAATAAACAATGTGGCAAAAAGAGTCTAGAAAAACAAAATGGTTGGTAAATTCTTCCAAAATTGTTGGGTGTTTACTTTTAAATATTGGTTTTGGCTAGCCGGTGAGCAAATTTCTAAATCGTCAGTGAATTTTGTTTCATTTTAATTTATGTAATAACCAAATTATATGTTTCATTATCATTAATAAATTAATTAATTAAAAAGATTAAGGCCTAAACATTTTAAGCATTATTCTGGTACAGAACCTTAAAACTTAACACATAGTTAGACCTTAACATGTAGTTGTATCCTAGGTTGTGACGTCATGGTTAAGGCATCATATATCAAATTACACTAAATCAAAGTTTAATATTTCAAAAAATCATATCTCATGAACCACGATTATTCAATGTCTATTTTCTTGTACGAATAACACTGTTGTTATATATTAATGATCAGATGAACTTAATTTTCCTTGTGTTGTTTTTTCTTTGTAATAGCAATCATAACATTCGGGAAATTTCTTTGTTATATATTAAATTGTGTTGTTGTTATGGCTGTTTCATTGACAACAGCAATAAGCGAAGTTCATCAAATTATGCATACAAATTTCCTGAGAAATATCAATAACACCCTTATCGAAAACGTATGTAGCGACCTCTAGATAAGTTTGTCAAAACTCGAGATCTCGACTGATAAATACGATTCACAGTTGAAAATGTGGCGTGCATAGAATCCCGCGTTTGGTCGTGCAGTTAGACTAAAACGGTAGTACTGAAGTCTTACCATTCAACCAATATAAACTTTAATGTGTTCTCATCATCCATCAAAACGAAATAAGCAAATAAATATAATAAGTCACTCAACCCCGACACTGATCCATCCGTGGTTGACTGAATAACGCTGCCACGATCCTCCTTGTCATTATGTGATAGTCAAATACCGATTGTGTTTAAAACAAATAGGGAACCAAATACCTTGCCCTTGATGTCTCGGTTTGGTTCAATTGATTTGAATAGAATAAAGCGTAAATGACAGTACAACTATAATATTTTATATTACAAAGCAATAATACAAGCATTCCACTAAGCTCTTGTTTTTTAATTTCCTATTTTAATTTATTTATTTGCTTTACATATTCATTTAGGCTTTTACAGAACTCTGATATTGTAATCAAATTAATTACTGGCATTACTAATTTTAAATTGTGTAATTGCAATTTGACAATCTCTGCTAGAGTCGAAACATAAGGCCATAATTTACAACTTTTACATATTATTTCATTGATACAATGTAAGCCGACGTCAAAATGTGAACATAAGTACAGCATGGTCGGAGTACCTGTAGGTTATATAAAATGAAAACATGTCAAATCTTTGGGCTGCCGTTTTCTGATATTTTTGGAACCGGATACCCGAAATCAGGAAATTCGGATATCCGGATACCCGTTTTCATTTTGTTGAAAACATACCTCCGGTGGTGTACAAATACATGTAGTGTAAATGGTAACAAATTGACTTTATAATACAGAGGATACCGTACTCGATCTTTTCTTTATTGGAGTGTAATCTCTTGCATTTAAAGATAATTGTCTGTACAAGTGCTTTGTTCAAGAGTCACAAATTTCTGTTTGCACCGCTCAAATGTTAAGTCCGAATTTTAAAAGTCATTTACGGTAATGACCGTTTCGGTTGTATCCGGCATAGCCCTAGTCAAATCGTTTAGCGATTAATTAAACAAATAATTGTTAATTGTTTATGTGTACATTTGAGTACTAGAAATTTACCCATTATAAACGTTAGTAGTAAGCGATGGTAATATTAAATATTTGTGATGTTGTTTGGGAATCATATTTTAAAGGGAACAGAGTTAAGTAATTGAATTTTTTTTATAAATTCATTTAAGATTGTGTTGATGAAAGTCGATCTGCTCTCAGAGACGCCATTCTTGATTTTCTCTCAACTTGGATTAATTGATGACCACCTTGCCTGGCTTTGCATATAAAACATGACAGGTCATTGTTTCAGTTCTTTCATTCCTCATCATAAGCAATTATCATTGTTTTTTAAAGAAACGTCGAACTGATTACTACTCAATTAAGAATTTCACATGGTGTCACTGCAAATAGTCTTTACTGAATGCTTTTATTCAACCTTGACCATAAATGTTGAAGGTAATTCAGTTATAATCAGTGTTATATAGTATTTGTAATGCATTTTATGTGTTTTTCATGAATAATTTCGAACTTTCACAACATTTTTATACATTAAACAAAATGTCTTTAAATGCATACATACTTTTTATGAACCACGATTCATGTATAAAAACCAAACAATGTTTCAACTCATTTCATTGTTTTGTTATTGAGAAAATGGTAAAATGCATTTAGATTGATTTGCATTCATTCTCAAGTGGACAATGGATCACAGCAATGATCCATTTCAGATTTGTAATAAATCTAAAAAAATAAAAAAATGCCTGTCAGATGGAATAATTTCTCAGGGCGTTTGGTTCCATCACCAACTTTACTTTACAAATCAGTTTTTTCTTTGTAAAAGGGTAATTACCAAAGGTGTACATTCGCTTTAAAAGCAATTGAAATAACTCTACTTTTCTTTCCATATTTTGATCAAATGTTAAAATATACAAACCATCCTTTCTGTACTTTGTATCTTCAATTAATTATATACACATGAAGTGTAAATAAAGATTAACAAATGAATAAATATTGAAACATTGCATAATATAAAGTGTGCAATTGGATGTTATTTCGCTTATCCGTTTAAAAAATATTTTTTGGGGTATTGTTTTAGTCCAAATTCCAACCTTAACCCTAACCTTCCCAAAATCCTCAAAAATTCTCTTTGCTAAAGTGAAGGATTTTGAAGGATTGAAGTTACATGCTACATGCTCTTTGCTAAAGTGAAAGATTTTTGAGGATTGAGGTTATAATGCCCCAGTCACATTTCCGCCGGGCGCCGGGCGGAGAGGGGGTATCGGGCGGTCACCCGATGTCCCGGCCATCGGAGACAATCCGGATGTCTCAAATTGCACTTGGTCACGGTCACATTAGATACGGGCGCCGCACGGCAACAAATTAGATTTCCGCCGATTAAGTCGAACGGACAACATACGGGGACCGTAGGGTGGCCCTACGGACATCGTCCAGGCACCGTACGGAGGCCTTGAGGCACCCGGCCGATGTTTTCCGCCCGGCGGAGCCCGCCAGGTAGAACGGGGAGGTCGGACGTATCCCGCACGATGCCCGCTTGGGATTTAATGTTTGTACGGCTCCCTTACGGGTCCCCTGCGGTTCATTTGCGATGAGTTGGGTCGAAAAAAGTCTGCCGGCCATCGGAAAATTATAACTCCGCGTTAAAAGTTGGCGGCGGCCCGTGCGGCGTGTTTTAATCGGCCGATAGCTCCGATTGATCCGCCGGTGACCGTAAGATTTCCCCGATTCCCGTGCGATTTTAGGCAAAAAGCTCGCCGGGCGGGCGCCTTTCCTACAATCGGCGTAAATGTGACTGGGGCATTAGGCATACTTGCCTTTCTATGGTACGTGTATATCCATGTTTGTTGTAGTGATTGCAAGGTCAGTGCTTGGGTCAGTGGACACTGTTTATTGCTCCATGCATGCAGGGAGGGTCCCTGACCATATACGTGTATCACAGATTAGAAACACATGTGTGCATACATGTCATGTGCTTGCTTTACTACTGAAGGATTTTGGAGGATTCAGGTTATGTGTAAGCAAATGGCCCTAGGGAGTTAGGGTTAAATATAACTTTAGTATGATCCTTCACTCTTAAAACTAAAGTGTTGAATTAACATTTTAAAGAGTTCGGTCAGTGACAACTCTTTATAAAGTTGGATTTAACTTTTGAATTAACATTGATAAAGTTAGACTTAACTTGACTCCGTGTTAATTCAACACTTTCTTTGAGTTGAATTTAACTTTATAAAGAGTAGTCACCTGAACTCTTATATGGTTGATTCAACACTTTACTTTAAGAGTGTTGTAGCAACGTATGTATTATTAAGTCATCTGTTAAAGGGACATTATCGCTTCGATGAACAGGGCATGGAATCAGAGTGCTGTTTTAGATTAACTCAGGTGACTGAAAATAACACCCCACGTGATAAGGTCATGCTTTTTCGTTACTGCTGCATAAATGGGCCAATAATTTTCAGTCACTATGTTCTACTGGAGGTGGTATCACGATAGTATCGTGACGATACGATATTCAAAAAAATATCGGCTAAATTGGTTGTGGTTTTGAAGATATCGAAATATCGCCATATTGACGATATTCAAAACAAATATCGCTGATATATCGCTGATATAGCCGATATGAAATTTACATCGGTCTTTTTAGTTAAAATATCTCCAAATTTCATGTTAATATACGGTAATATCAACCTACTGTGTTCATCTTAAACTCCGATTCCATGCCCTGTTGATAGTCTGCTAGCATGCTCTGATCGTGACGATACTGACAGGTACATTCATGTATGTTTATGATGTAAACCGAGGACCTCCTATTGTTCCCCTTTTCAAATTTTCGTAGGCATCTTCCGTTTGATTTGTACACGTTTTACAACCGAGGACATTAGCAAACAATAATCGAGGACCCATTCTTACCTCATGTTATAAATCCACAGTTTTACACCATCACAAACGCCAGCATAGATCCAGAAGGATTTTGTCTGAGAGGGAAAAATACTTTCACATTCAGGAAAACTGCATTTCCCCAATAGAAAGTACACATGTATGTAAATTACTTTCAAATTAGATACATGTACATGTACTCACAGAAGGTCCAAGGTTTAAGGCCCAGTCAGTGATACTTTTATTTAGGCCTGTGCCGGGTATCCAGGTATCCGGATAGCCGACCGAAACTGTCATTACCCGGTTCCATTTTTCGGTTCCAATTACCCGTAAACGACTTCTTAAAATTCGGGCTTAAAGTTTGAGCGGATTGAACAGAAATCTGTCACTCTTGAACAATGTAATGTTTATACTTTTACAGACAATTATCTTTAAATTCAAGAGATTACACTCCAATAAAGCATTTGTAGTATTTTACGGACATTTTCCATAAACTTTTCTCCAACTGTTTGTGATACACTGTATCGAATCGTCAAGGCTGCAAAGGGCCTGGCAGCGGCTGCTTCAAATAACCTATCAAACCAGCAGCACAGGGGGGAATATTTGCCTATTGTTTTAATAGTAAAGAAAAGATCTATTTAAGTATGGTATCCTCTGTATTACAAAAGCCAATTTGTTACCATTTACAGTACATGTATTTGTGCATCACCGGGTATCCGAAGTTTCCTGATTTCGGGTATCCGGTTCCAAAATATCGGAAAATGCACATCCCTACTTTCTTTTACTATGTTACCTTGACAGGGTTAATTTTAATGTTTATAAACACAAAATGCCTGTTTCTTACGAGGAGCAAGTGTCCTAGTGGTATATTTTGGGACTTCTAGACTAATAGGCTCTGGGTTCAAACCCCAGTGTTTTATTTTTGTATAAATAAACGTTGCCTGTTCTAAAGTTTATATAATCAAAATCAAACTTTCCTAAGAGGTAGAAATCCTTGTGACTCTTGACCAGAAGGTCGTGGGTTTAAGCTCCATTATAAAGAACCTTTTACTTTGTTACTCGGACAGGGTTAAATCTAAAGTTTTTAATTAGGCTATACACATGTCCACCTTTATTAAGATCAGCAAGTGGCCTGGTGGAAATTACGAAACTTTGAGACTTCCCAAAGAGGTAAATGGTCAAGTGAAAAGATTGGGGACTCTTGGCCCCAGAACGTCGTGGGTTCAAGCCCCAGTGAGGGGTCTTTTTTACTTGCTGACTTGCTTACATGTATGAAGCTCTCGCAGCCTGCACAACAATTGAAGCTTAAAGATTAAAAAGGCAGCCATTGATTAATCAATGGGATTGTTTGGAAATTGAGATGTCTAGTACCGTTTGTCCCAATGGTGACTTGTTCCGTTGCTACCAATGATGTACAGAATACACATAACAAAAAAGTATTGTTAAAGTGCAAAGGTTTATTTTGATTGGCTAGATTATAAATTGGAAATTTTATTACATACAACAACATGTGCCTTATTTCAGTAATGGACATCCTTTGTAAATTCAGTCCAAAATTCAGTCCTGGTTTAAGATAAACATGGTGACTGAAAGTTAATGGCTCATTCATGCAGCGGCAACGGTAATGACCTTATCATGTCTGGTATTATTTTCAGTCACCGAGTTAAACTAAACTAACACCCAATTCCATACCCTGTTGATCATGATTTAGCATTGTGTGTATTCATTTATGTTTTGAAGAGGAAAGTGAATGCATATACACTGTAATTTTTATGTAGAGTTTGTTTATTAACGCATCTTAAGATAACAAGTCAGACACTTTATGATTTGTAACTGCTCTTTTTATTATTCATATACATATACAGTGCGTATAAAAAAAAAGGTAATCCGAATTTAGGGGGTTGATATGCCAAGGTTATTTAGTTTGAAAATGTACATGTAGTTTACCAAAGAAGAGGAACTCCTCAGCTTTCCATTGATACCTTTATTGACCCATTGCTGTCACACATGACCGAGTACATTGTTATTGAAATGGCAAATTCAAATCGCATTTTGCAAGTTTGGGTAATCAGTTCAAGTCAGTCTGAAATGGACGCATCACTTGACTGCCTAGTTGATTATGTAAGATTTTTAAGCTGGTGCGGTAATCGTCCGTTACGACATCCTTTTCTTCAAGTTGGGTATTTAAGAAGGGCCTGGGTTTAGGGACAGGTAGTTGGAAAGATGGTACAACTAACGACTGAACAGCGAGCTTTCGTGGTTACAACATTTCACCAAACTCGCAGTTTGCAGCAAACTCGCAGTTTGCTTTCAGGAACGTTTCCCAGAACGGAGCCCCAGCAGCCAAAACCATCTGGGCGAATGTTAGAAAATATCAAGAGTATGGCACTAGCCTCAACCGCAACAAGGGGAATTCTGGCAGGGAGGCGCACAGGGCGATCAGAAGGAACATTTCAGCAGTAAGGCAGCAACCTTGAGCATCCTATGGACACCAGCACAAGGCGAAATGGGTTGAGATTGCCTTCGGCGACATTCAACAGAATCACGAGATTGCACTGTTGTTGACTCGAGTCGGTGACTCGGACTCGAGTCCGACTCGAGTCGCCAATTTTTGCGACTTGACTTGACTTGGACAAAAATGACTTGGGACTTGACTTGACTTGGACAAAAATGACTTGTGACTTGACTTGACTTGAGTAAATTTGACTTGACGACATTGCAAGTCATCATGTATTTTAGGTTGTTTCATTACATGTATTTTCTGGTCAATCAGGCCACGGCCGGCAGCCGAATACTTTGTGACGGGAAAAAAATGCCGTCGCGAATCTATACGTAATACATAATAATAGTCTATATTGTACACGTATGTGCCTTGTACTGTAAAGTGTACGCTACATGTCTAGTCTTCAACACAATCCGTCGTAGTGGAAGAAGTGGGCTATTACTGGTAAAGGCATTGCATTAATATTCAAAATAATTTATACAAACGGCTGGAACGAGGTTATAGCGACATTGTTAATTGTATTAAGAATTTGTAAAGTGTTGAACAAATTATCGCAAATTTTTCGTAAAACAAAACCGAATAGCTATTTTGACTCAAATTATGTTTATTATGTGTGTAATCATTAAAGGGTACATGTTTTTTTTTTTAATGTTTTACTCCGTAAAAAGGGAATTTTAAAATATTTTACGAACGTAATTTTTAAATTCTCCTTACATCACCTATGCAAGTGTTGACAGAGTTGTCAACATAGAATCAGTAAGGCTTTCATGCACAACGTTGTCATACACTGGAGTCCGTGATTTTAACAAATGTATTGTTTGTGACAATTAGCAGCGACCAAATAACTAAGAAGCAGCAATTACTAGCTTTTGGGGCGTATACAAAATTTATCTTCTTCCAAATTACCAAATTCTGAAGCCCATATAAGAGTGTAAATTACCATCCGTCGATTTCCGTCCTGATGGGAGAAAAATGAATTGTCCCGCGTGTAACAGCTTCAACCGTCTGCAAATTTTCGTACAAATATTGAAATGAACCACTCTAAATACATGTTACCTACGCTAGATTGATAATTTTCAGATTAAAAAAAATTAAAACCTCAATCGCTTCTTTCTATACTTTCCACACAACCCCCATAATTTCTGGAGCGAATTGATGAAAAACTACCTGGTTCCCTGTTTTGTAAATAACATTGAATTCAGATGCGGACACCAACAAAAAACAATGATGCACTACACAATTTGTGAAGCGTTAACGTCATACTTAGCAGGTTTGACAGATTTGTTTGTGAGTTCCTGGTCTTCAATAGTCATTGTTACCTCTCACTTGTTTTTCATTTATTTTATTCAATCAGCAACTTATATTAATGAAGTAAAATACGTCTAAACATCTTCAATAAAGTGTCAATCTTGGGCCTACAGTGTACATTTGAGACTATACGTTTAGCATACATTTCCCTTCACATGTACTGCACGATACACGGTACACGTGTGTGCGTTTGTAGTTTTCTAGAAAATATTGCCCGATGATTACAGCGAGGTTTCGCGGCTAATTCGAGATAAATGTGTCAATTATGAATATCCTATAAACAACAAATGACAAACACTGGATTTATTCTCACTGCCAAGACAGGGAACATGACAAACAGAACATTATTATAGGGAAAAAAAAAAAAAAAGCCTCCGGTTTCTGATGATCTCCGTGCGCGTGGCCTCAGCTAGACCTGCACGTCGGCATTTTATTTTATTATTTTTGCTATGAAAGCGATGTCCAATCGCAGCCACACTTTTTCACATAGGGGTATAAACGTTTGGCTGATTTGTGAGTATCAATGGGAGAATTTTATATTTTGTATAATGGAAATTTGGTCCCAGCCTATACATGTAAAACAAAATTTTAACAAAACAAAACAAACAAAAACAAAATCGCGTCACGCACCGCAATTTTGAAAGTGGAACTTTTAAAGCGCTTATTCAGGGACGATAAATGACTTAGTGACTTGACTTGACTTGAGAAAATTTGACTTGTGACTTGACTTGACGAGAAGAGATTTGACTTGTGACTTGACTTGACGAGGGAAAGATTTGACTTGTGACTTGACTTGACTTGAAAGAAATTTGACTTGAGACTTGACTTGACTTGAGAACAGTTTGACGTGACTTGACTTGACTTGAGAAAAAATGTAACTTGGTTACAACACTGCGAGATGGACCTCCACCAGCATCCATATCGGATTCATCCGACATCAACTTACGCCAGGAGATTTTGCTAGAAGGCTTTGGCCGTTTGCCAGATGGTTGATAGCCCGTACCGAGAGAGATGTCAATTTTCTGCGGAATCTCGTAATTGGCGACGAGGCTGCTTTCTCCGCGCGAACTTGGCAGGGTCAATAAACATAATATTCTTGAATATGCACCAGCAGAACACCCCAGAATTCCAATTTCGAGGATTAACATGAGGTCGACAAAGGTTGTACTGTTTGGTTAGGACTTTGTGGAAGTGGTCAGCTGATCGGACCGTTTTGCTTTCAAAGGAATGTCAATGGTAACATGTATTGTCTGCAGATGTGCTCAATGATAACGTTTTACCGCAGCTGCAGAGACACTTTGAGCGACAGGTTCGTGGGGTCATCAGGCAGCTCTGTTTTAATGTTTTGTTATGTAAAGTCGCCCATGTCCTGAGGCCAAAAGGCCACTCAAGGTGAGGAGCTGGCAGAAAAATTAGTCAAGTTGAGGGTGGGTCAAGACGGCGCCCCAGCACATCGCCTTATCGCTGTCGAGATCGTCTGAGGAAGTCTTTGGCGAACGAGTCATCGCCGTCGCCGCAGGGTGGAATAGCCGCGAATATAACCTGACCTCACACCATGTCGTTATTTCCTTTGGGGACTGATTTGAAGAACAAGGTGTTTGCAACTCCTCCCCGTGATCTTGATGAATTGCAGGGCCGTATTCGAAATAGAGTGGATGCTTTTACGCAATGATCTGGCTATGGTGAGACGAGCAGTGGGACATGCTCCGTCGCTGTCAGCTTTTGTGTCGAAAGGGAAGTAGACATGTTGAAGGTTATTGGGTGCATAAAGGCAATGTCAGAAAGAATTCTTCTTGAATAATGTCAGTCATTCCTAAAAAGAAAATCTGGTTTATCATGCGGACTTTCACTGATTATCACCTGCCTTGCACTGATTAGCCAAACTTGCAAAGAAATGCGATTTAGATTTGTCATTTTTCAATAACAATGTACTCGGTCATGTGGACAGCGACAATGGGTCAATAAAAGGTATCAATGGAAGCTGAGGAGTTCCTCTTCTTTAGTAAACTACACATAAATGGGTGTCAAACTAAATAACCTGTGGCATATTAACTTACAATTCAGATTACCTTTTTTTGTAAATCCTGGCCCCCCACTGAAAAACATGCCCCTTGTGCCCCCACTGAAAAAGTCACTGGCTACCGCCGCTGGTGGTGGGACAACTGCCACTCGAAACAAACCCAAAGCTCAAGGTCCCTACCTTGAACTATTGCTCCCTTTTGTTAAACGAATATGTTCTTGTAACAAAAAGAATTAATGCCATTCCTTTTATTTTCCATTACATCAAATGTTGATGAATCTCCTTTTCATTGCAAACAGTCCAGGTGAAGCGGTGGTCTAATGGATTAGCAACGCTTGACATCCCGTGCCGGCGATCCTGGTTCGAATCCCGCCTGCGTTTTTCTTTTATTGTGTAGCAATACAATTTCAAACCGCTTTATTTAAGTGGGTTTAATTTAACCTGTCTAATACCAACATGGTCCAGATGGCGCAGCACGTTGGCCGGAACCACTGGAGAGTGTCAATCACTTGGGGCTTCCAGAGCTGGGACGCACAGCAGTTGATAGTGGGATCTTACTACTTTTAGGAAAAAATACAAAGAGCTTACTCCTGATTTTGAAGACAAAAGGATTATTCTGTGGTATTTTCAAACAACTAAAATAAAAAAATATATATAAACATAGTGAAGCTTACTCAATGTGAATTTTTAAACGACGTGGGTTTTAAGAGTATTTTTTAATCTACAAGGCTAAACACCTTTTTACATTTTTGACTTTATGGGATAAACTAAAGGATACCTCCTTGTGATGTTGAAGAGAGAAGGAGAAAAAAGTATTGTAATTTTAGTAAAAACAAAGATATATCCAATACAAGAGCTTACCCCTTGTGATTTGATGGAAAATATATATAAATACAAGGCTTACCCATTGTGATTTTTGAGAAAAACTAAAATATATCAATATAAAGGCTTACACCCCTTGCGATTTTTATGAAAACAATATATAAATAAAGAGCTTACACCCTTGTGATTTTGAGAAAAACACAAATATATAAATACAAGGCTTACCACTTTGTGATATTGAGAAAAACAAAATATATAAATAAAAGGCTTACCCTTTGTTATTTTTGAGAAAAACAAAAAATATATAATATAGGCTTACCCTTGTGATTTTTGAAAAAAAATGAAATATATAAATACAATGTTTTACCTTGTGATTTTGAAAAACAAAAATATATACTTATAATGCAATGTACCCTTGTGATTTTGAGAAAAACATAAATATAAAT
>CM055829.1:9140963-9182389 GCA_029582265.1 Zoroaster sp. YZ-2022 | reverse complement strand
GGGGCGGTGGAGGGAGGGGGAGGGGGCGGGGGGCAGTAGATAGCAATCTGTCTTCAAGGTCGGACATAGATTACCGTATGAGGGCGCCATCTTAGTGCCTATGGCTGTGCCTTGTACCTGGAGAAAGTTTCTGTCTAGGAAAGTGAAATTGTTTTTCGTCAGTATGTGTCAGATGAGATCTGTGAGGTGTTTCACAGAGGGTTTGGTTCGGTTGTTGGATCTGAGAGCATTGGCACATGCACTTATGCCGTCGCTATGGGGGATGTTAGTGTTATATATTTACGTGCGATTACACAGTACACGCTACAGTTTTAAATCAACCTTAAAAGATTTGGTTCAGTAATAACACTTTATAAAATTAAAATGTAACTCAAATAAAATGCTGAATTGACACATACGAAACAGACGGCTTACGGACTTTATTTGGACAATGTCCAAATAAACCCAAGTACTAAACACCAAGCACAGATCGTAAAGAGGAGTTACTCAAGTTGTGGGCATTGTCATTTGGCTCTGTTAATAGGATACATCCAGCTCATAATGACTTTTGCATGTTGAAAGACCTCAAGTTATGCAAATATCGATGACATCTCTAACCTTCCTTGAGCCGTGGAAGAAACATATCTCCAAATATAGGCACATGGTACAGTGTAGAAATGCACGTCGAAGTGAAGTGGTGTTTGGTAGAAGATGTGCTTTTATCAATTACGCGTTCTTTCAGTTTCTATAAATTATACATTTAATTCAGAATGATTCATATATTTATATTTCAAGGTCAACCTTGGTGCACTAGCAGAAAATCCTGCATCAACAGATGGCGTCATTCCCATCATGGAACATCTACAGAAATATGCCCCAGATGCGTGACGGGAATCTGATGTCCATCTTGTGTAGTGGGGACGGTTTAAGTGTGGAAATTTAAAAGCACTATAACTCTCTGCAGTCTCAAATAGGGACCTGTTTTTTTTTTAAATTCTGAATGGGGGGGCACCCGGGGGGCACGGACCTCGGCTGGGGGCACGTGTCCCCCATAGTTACGCCACTGATTGGATTTACTAGCACACGTCAAGGAAATTCAGTGGTCATGTGGTTAATGTGTCTGACAGATATTCAGAAAGTTCTGAAGCACGGCAATATGGACCAGCAGTCAATTCGTCTGGGTGCTTATTATATGGTCCTGAGTTCGGGATCTGCCATGACTGGATTAATTTTGTTGCTCTTCATTATCCGTTTATGGATATCATCCGCGGACAAGTAATCAGTTCCAAAAAATGTCCCGAACGTTTTACATAAACGCTTTTAAAATGTTTTCATTTCCGACTTTTTAACAAAAAATGAACCCAAACACGACGTTTGTAACCTGACAAAAAAAATAAAAAAATAAATAAAGAATTAGATCACGTAAGGTCAAAAGTGTCTGGTTTCTGATCTCCATTTTAAAACAGTAAAGATACACTGCATTTAGAAAAAACACACAAACAAACAAAAAACAAAAACAGTTAATTTGTTTACCTTTAAACATTTCGCCAACATGTGTATTTCAGTACAGTGACATAATGTACTGTTCTGTCATTCAAATTTATTCACGACACCTGATGCCGCACATCTAAACGACTGAAATTTGATTTTTACAAATCCTAACGTGTAAAACCTTGGCAAACCAAACACTAGGGCAAAAGTGGGAAATGTTCAAAATATTGTGAACCATCCTACTGCACATCATTGGTAGAATGTATGTGAATGAATCCATACTATATGGATAGAAACCAGCATTTGTAACATTGAGCTTGTTGCGTCATTAAAGTGGTCTCTAAATAAATATGAATAATTTACATCCATTTTGTGTCCATAGACAATAAAACGTGTGTTACTTTTTTGTAACCCCATAGTAAAATATTGTAAAAAGTCACTTTCTCCAAACATGGAGTGCCATGGTCGAGCGGTTTAGTGCGTCGGATTTGTGTTCTGATGGCTGAGTCGTCAGAATGTGGGTTCGAATCCCAGCCGTGACCATGGTGCTTGTGTCCTTGAGTAAGACACTTTACCACAATTGTTTCTTTCCACCCAGGGGTAAATGGGTACCTGTGAGGGCAGAGTTGGTTATTGTGTTTGATTAGCCCTATATGCGCTGTAATGGCAGCAATTGAGTTGTATACTCCCCAGGGAGCTGAGATGGTTTCAGAAATGTTTTATGAGCCTGATGAGCAGGGGTAATAATACAATGCGCCTTGAGCACCAGTTTGGTGGATACGTGCGCTATGTAAGTCCACATTATTTTATTATTATTATTATTATTATTGTTATTATTGTTATTATTATTATTATTATTATTATTATTAACACCTTTTTACTCAAATCCAGAAAAGCCAAAGAGGAAAAGAAATTGTCTTCTAATGTTTAAAACAAAATCACTTTCCCTGATCTCGCCCTTGGTGAGTCATGCTATTAGTAAACTAAATCAACCAAGTATAATTGTCCAAATTAGTGTAAATAAAAAACGTATCAAAATCACAATGGGTAAGTCCGTTGGCGTAGCCAGAATTTTCAGAGTGGGGGTGGGGGAGTAAATTTACAATATAAAAAATACAAAGGTCACCCCCTTGTGATTTTAAACAATGTAAACAAATAGTTGTTACTTTTTAAAAGATTTTTGCATCAAAATAACAAGGGGACAAACGTATGTTTTAAAATTTATTCATCAAAATCACAAGCCTTGCAGATTATAAAATACACATTGTCAAAATCAAAATCATAATGGACGAACCTTTAAATATTTTAACATATTTTTTGCATCAAAATCACAAGGGGGTAATTTTTTTAATTATTCATCAAAGTCTCAAGCCCTGCAGATTATTTTTTTAAATCGGCAACATCACAAGGGGTAAGCCTTATATTTTTTATATTGTTTTCGGCCACCCCCACCCCATTGGCTACGCTACTGAGTAAGATCAAAATCACCCAAAACCTTGTATTCTATATTTTTTTTCATAATAATCACAAGGGGGTAAGCCTTGCATTATTAATATTTTTTCAAGTATTTGTTTTCATCATAAGGGGTAAGTCCAATGGCGTAGCAAACATTTTCAGAGTGGGGGATGCAGAACATTTTTTGGGTAAATTTACTGACACAAAACTCAAATGAACCGAACAATTAAGTTTTTGAATTTACCGACACTATTTTGCCAAGTATATGTAAGTGGGGGGAGGGGGAGGGAGAGGGCTCCCCATGCCACTTTTTGCTAAAATATTTTTCAAAACTAATTTCTGCAGAAAGTTAGTCAGAGTAAAGACCGGTCATTCGGGAGAATTCAGTCTTCTTAGAAACTCGGTTATGGAGAATAGTGGAAATATGGAGGACCAATTCCATATTAAACTCTTGCTGTACCCTTCTAAAACAATGGACATGCATGTTACTCTTTGAATATTCTTTTCTTATTATGAAACAGCCATCAATACCATTGTTATTGATGCATGAGTTCTTACAGAAAACTACATGTGTAACATGCCATTGAAGCAATGCTTTGTACTGCAACTTTTTTTCAGCTGAATTTTCATTCAAATCACTGTCATTTGTGCATGCATGATTGAATTCAACCATTTCATTAGGAGCTGTGTAGAACATGTCATTCTGTCATTTGTTTTTTATATTTTTAAAATTCATGCAATTTTGTTGAGATATTCTAAAAATATTAGGGGGAACTTAGAAGTTGTGATGGGTGTAGATGCAGCTGATTCGAAACTAGGAAAAAAGAAAGTTAATGCTTACTTGGCTTTTATTGCTGCACTTCCTTTTCTTTGTGCCACAATTGCATTTCTGTAAAACACTCTTGCATGGGCAAGCTCCCCATGTCCCAATCTTTCCTCTCTGTCAAGTGTTCTTGCAAGCACAAGTGACAGGTTTACCAGCATACGGCGCAACCTCTGGCTCCGCTTCATCACAAGACGCCATCATTATGACAACTGCCATGTATGTGTACTGCTGCACGTGTCAGCAGAGGGTGTAACGATCCTTCTCAGAACAGCCACAACAACATTAAAAAATCGCCTTTCTCATTGCGAGCGACAGAGGGCGCTATTGTAAATGTTGCTGTTGTTTTTGACGAGCCTGCGTCTTTAATTAACAATATTAATAGAAACAAATAAAACAGGAGGCTCAGTTAACAGCACTCAGGTGCTCGGGATTGGGGAGTCAGGCACTGTCCACCAGTACAGTCAAGGTAGATAGTTCCAATTCCATCTCACAGTCACAATAGGTCACACCGGGCCACACACAAGTAGATCGTCACGTCTCTAGCTCCCGTTGCAGCACCAGTCAGCCCGAGGTCCCCGAGTTAAAAAAGAGAACCTGCTGCAGACGGCACCAACCTTATAAACTCAGAACACCCAAGCACTACCATTTTTGCTTACATAACAATAACAGGTTTAGCTGTCCAGCACTGGCATCCAGTGCCCTTTAGATTTATCATCACTTTCTACATATCTCCCTTCTCCCGAACCTTGTCCAACTGTTCAAGAATGGGAGGTTTATTTCCAATTCAAAAAATCAGTTGTAGGAAGGCAGGAGGTCCAGATGGAATCCCAGCACCGATTATTCGTGAATTTGCATATGAATTAAGTAAACCCCTATCACACATTATTAATTCATCGTACCAAGAAGGAGTTGTTCCTAATCAGTGGAAAAAAAGCAACTGTTATACCTGTACCGAAAAGTTCTCCTCCAACTTGGAATAAGTTCCGGCCAATTTCCTTAACTGATCATTTTGCCAAATTAGCTGAGCATTTTGTTGTTCAGTGGATTACTTCAGATATTCAAGGGAACCTGGATCCAAATCAGTATGGTAATAGGAAGGGAGTGTCGACATCTCATTATCTAGTTAAACTTGTTGATAATGCGCTCATGCCGAGTTTACAAAAAGTCACAGTTCCTTGGTTGTTACAGATTTTAGTAAGGCATTTGATCTTGTTGATCATAACATTGTTGTCCGTGATTTGCTTCGTTTGGGAACACGCCAATCGGTTATCCCTTGGGTTTGTAGTTTTCTGACCGAGAGATCTCAGTGTGTCAGGTATAAAAATTGTCTGTCCAATTTAATGTACTTAAGGGTGGTCTCCCACAAGGGACTAGATTCGGACCATTGGGTTTTCTTGCAAAATTCAATGGTGCTGTTCGTTTTGAAAATACTGCTTACAGTCGATTACTTAGTCTGAAATATGTCGATGATATGACTATTGTGGAGAACAGTGGAAGTAATGATCCTCACGATATGCAATCTGAACGAATTTAGTGAATGGGCTGTGCAAAATAATATGAAAGTCAACCCAGATAAATGTACTAGCATGACTGTGTGCTTTATGAAGAATACCCCACAGCTCCCTCCTCTACAGATTTCCACCACCGATCTCCACATAGTCGATTATGTAAAGATTTTCGGTGTTTTGATTAGTTCTGACCTCAAATGGGATAAACATATTGATCAGATTTATAAAAAAGCTAGTAATAAGATATGCATGCTTAAACTGTTGAAAAAATTCCATTTATCCCTTCCTGATTTATTAACTATTTATAAGGGTTACATATGACCACTGACAGAATACGCAGCACCAGTATGGAATGCAGGGTTAATTAACTAGAGCTCATGTCAACAAATTAGAGAGTATTCAAAAACGTGCTCTTAAAAAATTATTTTGGGCTTGGGTTATTTAGACTACGCTCATGCCCTTATTAAGTGCAATTTGATTTCTCTCCAAGATCGTAGAAAATATTCCGTCATTGGTTACCCCAATCAAGAGGTTATAATGTTCAATATCAACTCAGAAATAGTAACAGTAATTAAGTGCAAAACAAACAGATATAAAAACAAGTCCGATGCCTTACTTCGTCATTATCTTTTTACATTAATTGTGTTGTTTTTTCAGATGTGTTTTATGTAGTTTTCTATGTCGGTAACTTTTTTTTACAGTAATTGTTTGTACTCCTAAAGTTTTTAAATTGTAAACATTGTAGCAATTTAGCCTCAGGGCTACAAATGCATTGTTTTAATAAACCATAATAATAATAATAATAATAATAATAATAATAATAATAATAATAATAATAATAATAATAATAATAATAATAATAATAATAATAATAATAATAATAATAATAATAATAATAATAATAATAATAATAATAATAATAATAATAATAATAATAATAATAATAATAATAATAATAATAATAATAATAATAATAATAATAATAATAATAATAATAATAATAATAATAATAATAATAATAATAATAATAATAATAATAATAATAATAATAATAATAATAATAATAATAATAATAATAATAATAATAATAATAATAATAATAATAATAATAATAATAATAATAATAATAATAATAATAATAATAATAATAATAATAATAATAATAATAATAATAATAATAATAATAATAATAATAATAATAATAATAATAATAATAATAATAATAATAATAATAATAATAATAATAATAATAATAATAATAATAATAATAATAATAATAATAATAATAATAATAATAATAATAATAATAATAATAATAATAATAATAATAATAATAATAATAATAATAATAATAATAATAATAATAATAATAATAATAATAATAATAATAATAATAATAATAATAATAATAATAATAATAATAATAATAATAATAATAATAATAATAATAATAATAATAATAATAATAATAATAATAATAAATGACAGTACAACTATAATATTTTATATTACAAAGTCCAACAGCAATAATACAAGCATTCCACTAAGCTCTTGTTTTTTTAATTTCCTATTTTAATTTATTTATTTTCTTTACATAATAATATAAATTTAATGTAGTTTTAGATATTCATTTAGGCTTTTACAGAACTCTGATATTGTAATCAAATTAATTACTGGCATAACTTATTTTAAATTGTGTAATTACAATTTTGACAATCTCTGCTAGAGTCGAAACATAAGGCCATTAACAACTTTTTACATATTATTTCATTGATACAATGTAAGCCGAGGTCAAAATGTGAACATAAGTACAGCATGGTCGGAGTACCCTGTAGGTTATATAAAATGAAAACATGTCAAATCTAGGGCTGTGCGTTTTCGGATATTTTTGGAACCGGATACCCGAAATCAGGAAACTTCGGATACCCGGATACCCGTTTTCATTTCTGTTGAAAACATGCCTCCGGTGGTGTACAAATACATATAGTGTAAATGGTAACAAATTGACTTTTATAATACAGAGGATACCGTACTATCGATCTTTTCTTTATTGAAGTGTAATCTCTTGCATTTAAAGATAATTGTCTGTACAAGTGCTTTGTTCAAGAGTCACAGATTTCTGTTTGCACCGCTCAAATGTTAAGTCCGAATTTTAAAAAGTCGTTTACGGGTAATGACCGTTTCGGTTGTATCCGGCACAGCCCTAGTCAAATCGTTTAGCGATTAATTAAACAAATAATTGTTAACTGTTTATGTGTACATTTGAGTACTAGAAATTTACCCATTATAAACGTTAGTAATAAGCGATGGTAATATTAAATATTTGTGATGTTGTTTGGGAATCATATTTTAAAGGGAACAGAGTTAAGTAATTGAAAAATGTTTATAAATTCATTTAAGATTGTGTTGATTAAAGTCGATCTGCTCTCAGAGATGCCATTCTTGATTTTCTCTCAACTTGGATTAATTGATGACCACCTTGCCTGGCTTTGCCAACTTTTATAAGCATATAAAACATGACAGGTCATTGTTTCAGTTCTTTCATTCCTCATCATAAGCAATTATCATTGTTTTTTAAAGAAACGTCGAACTGATTACTACTCAATTAAGAATTTCACATGGTGTCACTGCAAATAGTCTTTACTGAATGCAGTAATTCAGTTATAATCAGTGTTATACAGTGTGTATAAAAAAAAATGCAAACAAAATTTAACGGAATGCCAGACGTAGAATGAGTAACCACCATAGATAATATAGGTATGGTTTGAAAAATACACCTTTCCACTTTAAAATGAGACATCAAACGTCCAAATCTGATAATTTTTGACAGAGTTATGAGTACTTTTCCAAGAGAGGTCAAATTGACGATGAGACCAAGTTTTCAATTTTAGGCATTGGGACAAAGGTAGCCTAATTGCTTCTGTGTGGATAATTGCCTGGCCTACAAAAATGTGTTTAGCGAGTAAACACAATTCTAAACACTTTCTTGCTATCAGTTTGTAAACATGTTTACATGCTAAACATTTTTAGCATGAGGACGGATAGTGTTTAGCCATTGAAAATTGATGTTTAGGAATTGGACATGTGCGTTCAGCTAGTAAACATGTTTACAAACTGATAGTGATACCAAGAAAAGTGTTTACTTCCTAAACAGTTTTTTAGAGTATTATGTAATGTGCTTAATTAACTTGTGCAACTGTGTACTGTCAATTCATTTTTCGTCAAACATTGATCATGGTTGGTGTTCAGCTAACTAACGAGCAGAGAGTTTTTTGTGTCACGGAGTACATCCGTACTGGAAGAGTAAATGGTGTTATCGATGCATTTATGCAGCGATTCCAAGATCGAGATCCACCTGCAGCCAGCACTATCTGGAGAAACATGAGAAAGTACCGGAGGGAGGGTACCAGCCTCAATCTCAATCGAGGGCGTTCCGGGCGACATCGGACTGGGAGGTCGGCGGAAAACATCGAATTGGTGGAGGCGCAGCTGGATGCCAACCCACATGTCAGTGCGAGACGGAATGGACTGGCCTACCACATGCCACGTTCAATCGCATCACTCGGCTGGACCTGGGCATGCACCCCTACCAAATGCGCGTGCGACATCGGCTGCTACCGCCGGATTTGCCAAGACGGTTGAATTTTTGTCAGTGGGTCGTCGACCAGCTGCAGGCAGATGTGCGATTCGTCCATCATCTCGTCATTGGCGATGAAGCTGGATTTTCTCTCGACGGAAAAGTCAACTCACGCAATGTTCGAGAGTACGCCCCCAAACAACATCCACCTCCCTTCAATTAAGAGCACAACTTCCAACGTGAGAAAGTGAGTGTCTGGGTTCGCCTCTGCGGCAGTGGCCTCATCGTCGGACCGGTGTTTTTTTCAGGGCAACCTCAACGGCCGGCGTTACCTTGAGATGTTAAATGATGATGTCATCCCCATCCTTGAGGAACATTTTCGAGGTTCAGGAGCGAGGTGTGTTTAGGCGCCTGTGGTGGGCTCAAGACGGCGCTCCGGCTCATCGTCTACTGGCTGTCCGAGACCGCCTTCATAAAGCGTTCGGAGACCGTGTCATAGCGTTGAATCATGTGCATGAATGGCCACCGAGATCTCCAGACCTCACCCCGTGTGATTTCTACGTCTGGGGATACTTGAAATCCAAGGTGTACACGACTCCCCCTCCGGACCTGCAGACTCTCCGTGACAGAATAACAGCTGAGATTGACGTTCTGCGGCAGACTCCAGATGTTGTTAGGAGAGCGATGGGAGACACGGAGAGACGATGTCGCCTGTGTATCGAGCGAGAGGGAGGGCATGTTGAGGGGGAAGGGATGTAATCATCAACAGTTCATCCACATTGCAACACTTGCACAAAATCGATTATCACTGCATTTAAAAACTTGGTCCCATCGTCAATTTGACCTCTCTTGGAAAAGTACTCATAACTCTGTTAAAAAAATATCAGATTTGGAAGGTTGATTTCCTCATTTCAAAGTGGAAAGGTGTATCTTTCAAACCATACCTATATTATCTATGTTGGTTACTCATTGTACGTCTGGCATTCCGTAAAATTTTGTTTGCATTTTTTTTTAGACACACTGTATAGTATTTGTAATGCATTTTATGTGTTTTTCATTTTTATACATTAAACAAAATGTCTTTAAATGCATACATACTTTTTATGAACCACGATTCATGTATACAATCCAAACAAAGTTTCAACTCATTTCATTGTTTTGTTATTGAGAAAATTGTAAAAATGCATTTAGATTGATTTGCATTCATTCTTACAGCAATGATCCATTTCAGATTTGTAATAAATAAAAAAAAATGCCTGTCAGATGGAATAATTTCTCAGGGCGTTTGGTTCCATCACCAACTTTACTTTACAAATCAGTTTTTTCTTTGTAAAAGGGTAATTACCAAAGGTGTACATTCGCTTGAAAAGCAATTGAAATAACTAACTTTTCTTTCCATATTTTTTATTAAATGTTAAAATATACAAACCATCCTTTCTTGAAAAAATATTCAACCAGGAATGTTGTTAGTTTGAGTTCTGTACTTTGTATCTTCAATTAATTATATACACAGAAAGGTGGCAACTGTACATATTTGTATTGCAATATATATTTTATCTAAATGAATATACATATATACATGTATGAAGTGTAAATAAAGATTAACAAATGAATAAATAATGAAACACTGCATAATATAAAGTGTGCAATTGGATGTTATTTTGCTTATCCATTAAAAAAAAATATTTGTTTGGGTATTGTTTCAGTCCAAATTCCAACCTTAACCCTAACCTTCCCAAAATCCTCAAAAATTCTCTTTGCTAAAGTGAAGGATTGAGGTTACATGCTTACATGCTCTTTGCTAAAGTGAAAGATTTTGGAGGACTGAGGTTATTAGGCATACTTGCCTTTCCATGGTACGTGTATATCCATGTTTGTTGTAGTGATTGCAAGGTCAGTGCTTGGGTCAGTGGACACTGTTTATTGCTCCATGCATGCAGGGAGGGTCCCTGACCACGTGTATCACAGATTAGAAACACATGTGTGCATAATTATGTGCTTGCTTTACTACTGAAGGATTTTGGAGGATTCAGGTTATGTGTAAGCAAATGGCCATAGGGAGTTAGGGTTAAAGATAACTTTAGTATGATCCTTGTAGCACAACGTAGTTATTATTAAGTCATCTGTTAAAAGGACATTATCGCCACGATCAACAGGGCATGGAATCAGAGTGCTAGTTTTAGATTAACTCAGTGACTGAAAATAAAACCCCACGTGATAAGGTCATGCTTTCGTTACTGCTGCATAAATGAGCCAATAATTTTCAGTCACTATGTTCTAGAGGAGGGCGGTATCACGATAGTATCGTGACGATACGATATTCAAAAAAGTATCGGCTAAATTGCTTGTGGTTTTGAAGATATCGAAATATCGCCATATTGACGATATTCAAAAAAAATATCGCTGATATTCCAAAAATATAGCCGATATGAAATTTACATCGGTCTTTTTAGTTAAAATATCTCCAAATTTCATGTTAATATACGGTAATATCAACCTACTGTGTTCATCTTAAACTCAGATTCCATGCCCTGTTGATAGTCTGCTCTGATCGTGACGATGCTGACAGGTACATTCATGTATGTTTATGATGTAAACCGAGGACCTCCTATTGTTCCCTTTTTCAAACTTTCGTAGGCATCTTCCATTTGATTTGTACACGTTTTACAACCGAGGACATTAGCAAACAATAATCGAGGACCCATTCTTACCTCATGTTATAAATCCACGGTTTTACACCATCACAAACGCCAGCATAGATCCAGAAGGATTTTGTCTGAGAGGGAAAAAATACTTTCACATTCAGGAAAACTGCATTTCCCCAATAGAAAGTACACATGTATGTAAATTACTTTCCAATTAGATACATGTACATGTACTCACAGAAGGTCCAAGGTTTAAGGCCCAGTCAGTGATACTTTTATTTAGGCCTGTGCCGGGTATCCAGGTATCCGGAAAGCCGACCGAAACTGTCATTACCCGGTTCCATTTTTCGGTTCCAATTACCCGTAAACGACTTTTTAAAATTCGGGCTTAAAGTTTGAGCGGATTGAACAGAAATATGTCACTCTTGAACAATGTAATGTTTACACTTTTACAGACAATTATCTTTAAATTCAAGAGATTACACTCCAGTAAAGCCTTTGTAGTATTTTACGGACATTTTCCATAAACTTTTCTCCAACTGTTTGTGATACACTGTATCGAATCGTCAAGGCTGCAAAGGGCCTGGCAGTGGCTGCTTCAAACAACCTATCAAATCAAACCAGCAGCACAGGAGGGAATATTTGCCTATTGTTTTAATTGTAAAGAAAAGATCGATTTAAGTATGGTATCCTCTGTATTACAAAAGCCAATTTGTTACCATTGTGACGTCACACCCCTCGGGTGTGGAAGCGAGACACGAGTTGGGCTCCCCTCCACAGGGTGCGACGCGGACGGCACTGACCGGAACGTCCCTGAGCGGCTAGGGATGCGTCCGTTGGGATGGAAATATACCGTCCCAGTGTTGGTAACTAATTGATTGGAAAGTAATACCGGATGTGAATTCCTATGGTCCTTTAACCCCTGAACTGTAGACAAAACGGGTGACACTTAATCAACACACAAAGGAACACAATGGATTCATAGAACCACACCAGTATGCTGATTTATTCATGATCATCAATCTCAACCTAAGCATTGGCTTTCAACAGAGGGCGTCCTTACTTAGATTTGCAGGAGGACCGTTGCAACGGCAGCAAAAGCAGCGTACCCAACACCAATTTGTGTACCCAGGGTTACCACACGCACATTCACACCAGCCCACGTTAGATCTCGGGGTTATCTGTTAGGGATGTCGCCCCTCGCAATAACACATGCGAGAGTTACGGCAACTCACCCTTTTATCGCAAGCTCCTACCAAGGAACTTATACCGCACAACCGTATAACCACCCCTTGACCCAACTCGGCCGTACAGCGCATACACACTGCTTAAATAACCACCTTACACGGTAAAGATGTCTTACCGGTTCATGAATAGATGCCAACTCTGCTAGATCATGCCAGCTCTGTCAGCTTAGACCCACTTTGCCATGCCAACTCTGTCAGCTTAGGCTAGGTCAACTTCACACTTATACGCTGGAAAGCAGCGCCTTATATAGCCGCTCGCCAGCCCTATCCGCAGTGCGCATCTACACGTCATAAGCGCAGTGACTCGCCTTAGCCAATTAGCGCGCACAAGGCGGAGCTTCGCTGCTGCACGCCATACACGCTGTCTTGCTTCGCTGCTATATACATGGCGCACGAAATCTACCGCTGTCGCGTCACAAAGCCTCCTGACAGGCCTGAAATGTCCCTATTTCAGAAAAGCCGACTAAATACAAAATTACGCGACAGAGGGTCATGTTTAACTGTAAATAATTACAACAATACACTTTTACAAAAATGCTTAGCAAAGTTATATAACAACTTACAAAAAGTACTTACTCTAATTTTATATCAAAAACCGTTACTGTTTTTATACCAAGGTTAACACACTTAGATTTGTTTTAGACAACTGTTTCTCGGGCATTAAAATCAACAATAATTTGTCTTTTCTTTATTACAAAATATACAATCATTGGCTTTTATTATAGTACTGATTCCAACTTTGATCAAGGTGTTACGAGTTATTAAAAATAGAATACTTCTTTAAACTTTATATCAAAAACTAAACATGCATCAAAGGCTAAACAAGGTCGGGCACTATCATGACACAGAATCTAAAGATTCCTAGTGCTCCTTTGACCTGTCCCTAATTTCGCGAACGCGAAAGTACAATCTATGAGTACGTCCTGGTAGTATGTCCTCTCTTTGGTTTCTCGGTGAATCATCACTCCGTCTACCCAAGTACTTGTCTGTATATGCTCCACTATGGTGGCTAGTTTCGGCACTCGTGGTCGCTGTAGGTGTATCCTGGAGGTCGCTGGTGAAGACGGCATGCCGGTCGGACCAGATGGTCCAGCTGAAAAGGGTCTGGCCACAGCTGATGAAGGGGGTGTGGCCACGGCTGACGATGCCGGTGTCGTCATTACTGAAAGATGTGTAGTCATGGCTGAAGACGGGGGTGTCATCATGACTGAAGGAGGGTCCTTGCTGCCTGGGGGTGACGACAGATCCTCCTCCTCCTCAATATCGGTCACAACCTCCAATGGGGGCATAGACGTGGCAATGCTGAGAGTGTCTTCCTCCCTCTCATATGCTGCAGGTGACGCTGGTAGCGGGGATACAGGCTTTGGCATCCGGCCAAGGTCCCCAACCAAGATGTTGCTTTCATCACCAAGATTCTTTGGATGACCCAGATTGGCGTCATCCCGGCTGACTCTCCTCACCTCCGCCACATCCCGGCACCTCTGCTTCTCCCATCTGATGCCTGCTACCTCAGAGACGTGTCCTGTATGTTTGGTCTTGTAGTGCTTCCTGATATTATCTCTGCGATTATCAAAGAAAAGGGCATTGCCGACAATAGAGAAATCTCGAGGGACCATGTGCGCTCTTCTTGTGCCGTAACAACACTCTGAGCTGATCAAACTCCCTGGGGCACTGAGAGCATTTGAACGCCATCTTGGACCACACTCTATAAACAAACAAAAATATCAACAGGGTCAATCAACAACTCAGAGAATCATAACAATAATTAGCGGTATCTTAAGGGTAACTTATGCGCTCTCCTTGGGTATCGCCTATTCCCAAAGGAGATTCTGCTGCGCCCTGGTCTTTATCATGAGGTACACTGCTTTCGGTACCCTTATCATACAAGTCCCTCGCAACTACAATAGTCTCATTCCCCTCAACAGGGATCGCTTCCGGCGCGGTCCATGGAACAATCGGGTCCCCACTGTATGGCTTCAACCTATCCACGTGTATCACGTGGCGTGCCCTTGACCTTTGGATTCGATACACTACATCCGACAACCTCTTAATCACTAGATACGGCCCTTCCCATCTTAACTGAAGTTTAGGGCAAACCCCCTTCTTCTTCGCGGGGTTAAACAACCACACAAACTCGTTCTCCCGGATACCCGGGTCCGTTGTCCTTCGGTCATAGTTCTTCTTTTGACGCCTCATACTCTTACCCAGACAGCTTTGCGCCCTATCGTGAGCCTTTTGAATCTGGTTCCGTAGATGCTCGGCATAATCGGTCTGCGTGTCCTTACTTGCAGTGGGATGTTCCACTGTCAAGTCTACCGGGAGAGTTATCTCCCGCCCCAACATCATCATGTTCGGGGATTCCCCGATACTCTCTTGGGGCGTACAGCGATATGCGCTCGTCGCAAATGGGAGATGCTTATCCCAATCACGCTGACCCTTAAGAGGATCAATCATTAGTGAAATGATGGTGATGAGCGTTTTGTTAAACCGCTCCACTAGGCCATCAGACTTAGGGTTGTATGCGGTTGTCCTTGTCTTGTTAATCCCAAGAATGCAACACATTTCTTGAAATACATGGGATTCGAAGTTCGTCCCCTGATCCGAATGGACCTCTCTAGGTACCCCAAACCGACACACAAATTCACTAACAAACTTAGCCGCGACCGTCTCTGCTCTTGCATCAGGGAGAGCATATGCCTCCATCCATCTGGTGCCATAGTCTCCAACCACCAGAATCCATTGGTTCCCGTCTTCCGTCTGGGGAAGGGGACCAACCAAGTCCATAGCTACCCTGTCAACGGTGCCTCTAACTTGGTATTGTTGCAACGGCGCAGCCCGCCTCCTTGGAGGGGGTTTTCTCCTTGCGCACTGGTCACACCGGCGAAGGCGAGCCCTAACATCCGCCGTCATGCCGGGCCAGTAATATCGCTGCTTCACGCTGGCCAAAGTCTTCTTCAACCCAAGATGGCCGCCAAGTTTCCCACCATGCAGTTCGTCAACGAACTGGTGCCTGTACTTCTCGGGGACCACTAATCTCCATCGGATGGAATTCCCATCATCCGATTCCCATCTCTGGTGTAATACACCATCTTGGAGCAACAACTGGTCCCAGTAAGACCAATACGTCTTACTAGCTGGAGACATACGAGCTATATCTGCCCATGGAGGGCGCTCTTTTCCCTCCTTCTTGGCAATCACTACCCAATTCATGGTCTCATCGGCCACCTGACTGTCTTTAAGTTCACGGTTGCCTAGCAACGGCTGTAAGACAGCTACCCTAGCAACTGGCCCATCCTCATCACATGGTGTAACCTTCATTCGACCAGTTTCATCAATACCACCATCATCATTACTACCACAGTGATTACACTGCTTACATGGCGGTCGTCTTGACAACGCATCAGCGTTTGTATGCTTTGCACCAGGACGGTGCTGTATGGTGAAGTCATATTCTGTCACTACTTCCATCCAGCGGGCGAGTTGACCCTCTGGATCTTTAGAGTTCATAAGCCATCGCAGGGATGAGTGATCTGTTCGTACAGTCACCTTTTGACCGTACAAGTATTGGCGGAAGTACCTGAGATAACACACTACTGCTAGCAACTCTCTGCGTGTGGTGCAATAGTTTCTCTCCGCCTTGCTCAATTTCCGGCTTGCATAAGCAACAACCCTTTCGACACCGTCGGGAACCTGAGACAGAACTGCCCCTATTCCGTCTGCACTCGCATCTGTATCCAATATGTACTCACCACCCGGTGATGGGTAGGCCAGTACCGGGGCTCTTGCCAACTCCTCCTTTAAGATGGAGAATGCCTCCTGACAGCCATCATTCCAAATAAACTCCTTCGACTTTGACGTCAGCTCATGTAAAGGACTGGCAATGGTTGCAAACCCTTTAATGAATCTGCGATAGTACGAAGCGAGGCCGAGGAAACTCCTCACCTCCTTCACACACTTCGGAACCGGCCAATCAGCAACAGCTTTGATCTTTGCAGGATCTGTTGCTACGCCCTCAGTCGACACAATGTGCCCCAAGTATGTTACTGACCTCTGGAAGAGGTAACATTTGCTTGGTTTCAATTTAAGCCCGGCACTTCTCAGACGTTCAAACACTTTGCCAAGGCGTTCCAGCTCGTCCTCAACCGTCTTACCAAAAACGATGACGTCATCAAGGTAGACCAATAAGATCTCCCAATGCAACCCCTTCAAGACATTCTCCATTAAGCGTTCAAACGTGGCAGGTGCGTTAGCCAACCCAAATGGCATGACCTTCCAACGATACAGCCCATTTCGTACCACGAACGTGGACTTCTGCTGAGCGTCCTCGTCCAGGGTTACCTGCCAGTAACCCGACGATAGGTCAAGGGTTGAAAACCACTGCGCACCCCCTAGGGCATCCAATGTCTCATCAATTCTGGGAACCGGATATGCATCCTTTATAGTTACTGCATTTAAACCTCTATAATCGATACACAGCCGTTTTGAACCATCTTTCTTTTTTACCAGGACCACGTTTGCTGCCCATGGGCTGTCAGAAGCCTCTATCAAGCCTCTTTTCTGTAGGTCACTGACCTGGCGGTTGATTTCATCTTGAGTACAGACAGGGTGTCTCCTAGGCCTCTGTTTTACCGGCCTAGCGCCCCCAGTGTCAATGTTGTGCTGAACTATATCAGTTTGGCCGATATCATCGTCACTCCGACTAAACACGTCCTGAAATGTTGTAAGACACTTCATCAATTTCATCTGATCATCCAGTTTCAAATTTGTTTTACTCTTCTCATATAACTCTCTAAGGTGACTAGGGAGTCCGGTCACCCCTGCCTCTGTATTCCCTCCGATGGGCGGGGTTTCAACCTGTACCGGCGAAACAACTGCAGCTGTAGTCCCAACATGAAGGACACGTTTTTCCTTATTGGGATTAAGTACCCGAATGGGCACTACATCAATTGGCATTTCAACAACGGACGTGGCCACAAGCAGGCCTTTCTCACCAAGCTGTCCACCCAAAACAACCGGCTCCATTATCAAGGGACCCGTCAGCCCCCTGCCTTGGCCGACAATCGCTCCGGGTACAATAACCTCATGGCCCGCCGGTATCTCCGTATCCTCGGCCACCACAACTCGGCCAACGAATGATTCACCCATACTCCCTGTGCACTTAATTCTCATTCCATTAACGCACAACTCCATCCGTTGAAAATCCAAACTCCCATTGGTTGGCAATAACCAATCCATTCCCAGCATGGCGGGGATGGTTATGTCAGCAAATATAGCCTTTATTGTATGCACAGTCTGCCCAATTTGCAATTCCACCCATGCTGAGCCATACACTTTCAATGGACTTCCATCCACCTGTCGTACCCCAGACCCGCAACTTTCCAACACGGGTCGCTGTTCCTTAGGTAATTGATAGTACACCATCAAACTAATTAACGTGTCAGTAGCCCCGGTATCAATCAACAAACGGAACTTGGTAGACCTAATTGATCCTTCCACGAACAACCCGTGGGACGGTCCCCTTTCAGGGACTGCAACATTATGAATTTCACTGTTATTATCCACCTGTTTTTTAGCTTCCCCTTTGTTCACTATTGTGGACCCTGGACGTTCCCCAGCCTTCCCGCGGGCCCACCGGTAGGCTGATCTTCGTTTCCCTGAGCACGAGGACGTTTGCGCTTAGGCTGTGTGCATTCTCTAGCAAAGTGCCCCAGTGCACCGCAGTTATGACAACTCATATCCGCTTTGGTCCGCCTCTTGGGAGGAAATGAACCAGCGGACTCTTCAGGTGTCGCACTAGGCACTACTTTCGTTTGTTGGGACTGAATTGCCCCCGTTAGTTTTTCTAAGTGCTTAGTTAACTCGTTTACACTATTCGACTGTTGGGCCATTGCTTGCTCAATATATTGAATTCTGTCCTCCATATCCCGGTCCATGCCCCTCGCAAACTTAATAGGGGGCCTCTCTAATACCCGCTGAGATTCGACCCTATGGAAATTCTCAGTCTCTAGGGCGGCTTGCACTGCCTCGGACAAGTCTCTCGGCCTAGCCCGGAATATGCCTTCTCGCACACGCTGGTCGGACACGGCGTCCACAAAATGATTTTTCTCCAACCGATCCCTTGCCTCTTCTGGGATCTCAGGGTACGCCTTAATAGACAACTCATGTATTACTTGACTCAATTCCTGCAGAGTTTCTTTCGGCTTCTGTTGACGATAACGTAACTCGATCAGAAAATTTTCAGCCTGCTGACAAGTCCCAAACCGCCTACCTAATACTTTTATCAATTCTTCGTACTTCAACTTACGCCCTCGGTATGCACCTTCTCCAAGAATGCGGACCGCATCTCCCTGGAGACTAGCGGCCAAATACTCGGCCGACTGAACATCATTCCACCTATTCACTGAACGACAACTCTCGAAGTGCCCATAGTATTCAGTCCATGGGACTTTGCCATTGTATCGGTCGGGAACAATATTTGGGCGGCGAGGAGCCTGGCTTAAGCTCGTAGTTTTCAGCCCATCTTCCCCAACAAATCTCGTATCTCTCTTCATCTGACAAGGCCCCGCCTTGTCTGTACTTGAGTCAGCAACCGGCACGCTCTCAGTCATACTAGGCGAACGTGTAGCGAAACTCAATACTTCGCTGTGTTGTTTCTTCTCCGCATCAGGCACACTTGGCGTGTCACTAATAAATGGATTACTACCCACACTCCTCTCATGCACCACAGAGACCACTGGACTGGGCACCTGATCTCCCCGCAGGGGTGTCCAATCAAACAACCCTAGCACATCAACACCTGTTTCCTTTATACCAGGAGGATTCGGTGTTTGAACTTCCCGCAATGGCGGTACCTCAAAAGAGATGTCCCCAGACGTCTCCTTTGTTTCAGCCAAGCACTGGCCAGGGACTCGGAACTTGACATCCGAGTCAACTTTCACAAACTTGCTTGCTTTCTGCATGCTACTTCCTGCTCCACCAATCGGGCTGGACTCCTTCAGAGCCGTCTTCAATTTCAAAATCTGCTCTGACTGTTGAGCTTTCTCCCACCGTAACAACTGAACCTCCATCCGGGACCTATACAGGTCGGCCTCAACATCTGAGGTGTCCATAATCATACCGTAGTAATCTGTTCACACAGGATACTACGGCTTGCAATAGGTCTTTGCTCCAGGAAATCCCTCCGCTGTCGGCGCTGTGTAGTTGCCCACAGACAAAGAACTATAATCACCAAGATTAGACAAGCCAAAATCAGACCAAGTGCCAAATAACCCAATAAAGCGTTCATCAATTACTGACAACCATTTTTATGCACGGCCGAATACCCAAACAATTATCAACACAGATCCCACTTCTGACACCATTTGTGACGTCACACCCCTCGGGTGAAAGCGAGACACGAGTTGGGCTCCCCTCCACAGGGTGCGACGCGGACGGCACTGACCGGAACGTCCCTGAGCGGCTAGGGATGCGTCCGTTGGGATGGAAATATACCGTCCCAGTGTTGGTAACTAATTGATTGGAAAGTAATACCGGATGTGAACTCCTAATGGTCCTTTAACCCCTGAACTGTAGACAAAACGGGTGACACTTAATCAACACACAAAGGAACACAATGGATTCATAGAACCACACCAGTATGCTGATTTATTCATGATCATCAATCTCAACCTAAGCATTGGCTTTCAACAGAGGGCGTCCTTACGTAGATTTGCAGGAGGACTTGCAACGGCAGCAAAAGCAGCGTACCCAACACCAATTTGTGTACCCAGGGTTACCACACGCACATTCACACCAGCCCACGTTAGATCTCGGGGTTATCTGTTAGAGATGTCGCCTATCGCAATAACACATGCGAGAGTTACGGCAACTCACCCTTTTATCGCAAGCTCCTACCAAGGAACTTATACCGCACAACCGTATAACCACCCCTTGACCCAACTCGGCCGTACAGCGCATACACACTGCTTAAAATAACCACCTTACACGGTAAATATGTCTTACCAATTCATGAACAGATGCCAACTCTGCTAGATCATTCCAGCTCTGTCAGATTAGGCTAGGTCAACTCCACACTTATTCGCTGGAAAGCAGCGCCTTATATAGCCGCTCGCCAGCCCTATCCGCAGTGCGCATCTATACGTCATAAGTGCAGTGACTCGCCTTAGCCAATTAGCGCGCACAAGGCGGAGCTTCGCTGCTGCACGCCATACACGCTGTCTTGCTTCGCTGCTATATCCATGGCGCACGAAATCTACCGCTGTCGCGTCACAGTATCAAACAATCTGATAAATGATCCTGCCCGAGGTTCACTGAATATCAACACAAATTATTTAAGTGCATCGACATGAAAAGCTGTGGTGACATACTACCCTCTATTGACCACATTTTAAAGCAAATTATCCAAATGTTTTCATTAAATACAGCAATTTGTTGCAAGATATTGATTTAATCCAGATATGCCTATATAAATTTAACAACCGATTTGTTTAAATGTTGCTGATAATGTTGTGTCGCACCGAGACAATAGTGAAAATGCATACATATTTTTCGATCGGCAAATATGAACATCACACTTTTTCTAATTTATTTTGTCGTCAATCGTAATTTCATTTGAAGGGAATCGTTTTCCTGATGCTACGTGATTGCAATTCATGGCATGGAAACTAACATGATCGAGAGCCGAATTCTCACTGGTCCATTCACCGTCACGTGCCAGATGCTATTTAATTGGCTGTTTACCAAGCGCCCGCGAGTATTCACGCACAGGGTAAATACGCATGCGTAGTAGTTTAACACATATGCGTTAAACTACGCATGCGCTTTACGAAGCAATATCGGGGAACAGTCGCACGGGTGTAGTACGCACGCGCGAACATCGCCCTAGCTACATGTACATACATACACATGAAAAGATGGCGGCACACGTAAATGTCAATTCGCGTTTTCCCGAGCTCAATCACAATGATGCTCCTTATTATTGCAATGGCAACTGAATATGTATAAGGTATAGTAAAACAAATATAACATGGTTTATTTCGGTTGGACAGTCGATATTAGCTCCCCTCGGTATTGGAAGTTGACAACTTCCAATACCTCGGGGAGCTAATATCGACTGTCCACCCTCAAACCATGTTATATTTGTATAATGTGCACTGAGCGGATATGTACACTAACAATCGTGACCCGCTCTGGCAAAACCCGAAACTTCTCGGCATTTACCATAATGCGTAACAGCCATGAAAAGGTCAAAAACTGACCCCAGGGACCAGTTTGAGGGACCAGTTTTCATCATGTCACCATATAGAGCATTTTCTCTAGATTTTGATGGAAAAAGAAAAATCCTGAAACGTTGTTGGGAACATTGTATTGTTAATTTTCATGATAAATTTGGGAGGTCACTTTTGAAAATTGGGTCCAAGTTTAGGGTTTTGCCAGAGCCAGTCACAATCATGTGTATCGCGAACAGCAAGAATGGCAACAGTTGCTGGGCCAACCAGTAACCAATGAGAATACGTCTTTAGTTTTTGAACTAACATTAGCATTAGTGAGCTCCGCATGTGACGTGTAGAAACATCAAGGCGCGACGACGAATGGTCACTCGTATAGTAATATACAGTGTACAATAGTGTGACGAAAACCGCCTTTCTGCTTAAAACCTGTGGCAATTTTTCTTAGGCAGTTTCCGTCTCCAAATTATAATTGTACTGTTGATTCACAATGATTACTTTTTTCTTTTTTTTTACAGCCGCCAATCATAAAATCGTTCACTTTGCCTCTATTTTAATAAACAGCGATGTATGTACATTGTATAAAGTTTATTCCGATTCTCCATGCAATGTAACAGTGGATTAGCGTGCGCGTACGCGCACATTGGCAAAACGCGCAAGCTACCGTAGGAGTTAACACTTATTGGTTTATTGTTTTAATGTAGCCAATCAGCTTGCTGTTTTAGGTTATCTGCGTGCAGCACATAAGCAACCAGACTAGATCGATAAAGCGTTGAAGAGTGAGTTCTGGGCTCGGATTTTCCCAACGGAGCTCGCCGTTGATCAAGACCTAAAAACCGAAAGACCTAAAGATTTAAAGACTCCAAGATGCTGGCTTTGTTTTCCAACAGAGCCTGTCACCGATGACTACACGAAATACTTTATTCCAAGATTCTCAGCGCAGCAGAGAGATAAAGAAACACACAGATACACAAATAATGCATTCTATAGCGTTTCTTACACTTTATTAAACACACAGATTGCGCTTAGTATTATAGCGACCACGGCTACCAACCGCTAGTAGTACAGCAGAGCAGTGCGTGCGTGCAGTAAGTTGATTGGAGTTTATACATAATTAATTGTCTAATCAAGAGAGGGCGCTATGTATATTTTGTGATTATTGAGATTGGTAAATAAAATACACAGTTCGTGAATTTCCCTAACGGTTAAAGTCAACCTTTCGACTGAAAGTGTCCGTTTTATCATGTCTGCTTGTCTGTCTATAAATAGAAACCAATTATTAAACACCTTCCCCTGAGATTTCCTGGATGACGACGAGGGTTTTATTTAGTTTATTCATCTCATAGCTACCCCGAATCGTTACAATAAAATGTATACATACATGTACATGACTTGTATACAGTATGCATGGATCCGTGTATACATAAAATAATGTGAAATTTTCAACTTTACAGCCCCTTTGTGGTGGATGGTCACATATGTATTGTGTGAATATGCGCGCTGGAGTTTGGATAGCTAAATTGCGGGGCAAAATAATATTATGAGACCAAACCGTTCTGACGCGCCTTGATCAAGGTTAGAACATTACTGGCTCATTTATTCAGCAGCAACGGTCATGACCATAATTATTATTTCGGGTATTATTTTCAGTCACTAAGTTAATCTAAAACAAGTACTCTGATTCCATGCCCTGTTGATCGTGACGATACTGTTCCTTTAAGTTATGTACTGCATGGACACATTGCATGTAGTCCTAAGCTGACGAAAGAGGGCGCTTCATGTGTATACCACCGGTAAACAAACATAAATCAAGATTCATAGTTTAGTTTGGATATCTGGAATACAGACTTGTGATGTGAACCATTCATTTGTGAGTAGGCCTACTGAAAGTTAAGATTAACGTTACACTGAGCATAAATGGGAAAGAATGTCGTATCCGGCCGCCACTTTTTAAGGGCTTTTTTGGATTTATTTTGCAACTAGTACTAAACCAGTTAAAAATCATTCTATCGATTTTTGGTGGTACAGAAAGCGAAAACTATCTTTAAAATCCACTTTTATGATGGTTTTCGGACTTGATTTCCCTTCTAAAAAAATCCTCCCCTTCAGAAAATAGAAGGATCCTATTATAGTTGCCACTACGCATGCACAATGACTGTGTTGGTCACTAGTTATTGTGGAGTTTACAAGATCAGACCATAGAGAAAGGATGATCAGACTGACATGACTGAGGAAGTTATCGTATACCAAAAATGACTGATTTTTCATGAAATAAATATCCTGGAATAATTTGAAGTATATGTCCATCATCATCCATATGTTCTCCACCTTACCAGGTAGGTAAGATTACATTATTGGTTATATTTAATGAAAAATAGTGGCGGCCAGATACGACATTCTACCCTCTGCAAAATCTACCTTGACTGTGCAGTATAGAAGAGGATGGGGCATGGGGAGGCGGGAAACAAATTATGAAATTAAGTTTTGCAACACCTGGGTTTTTTACCAGGAATTGTTCCCATGATGGATGTATATGCATGCAGTTGAGTATGCATTGATCATGACTGTTTGCGGTGATGTAGAAATTCTCTTTTGAATAATAATAATAATAATAATAATGTGGACTTATATGACGTACGTATCCACCATACTGGTGCTCAAGGCGCATTACCCCTGCTCATTGGGCTCATAAATCATTCCTGAAACCATCTCAGCTCCCTGAGGAGTATAAAGTACAGCTCAATTGCTGCCATTTCAGCGCATATGGACTAATCAAACACAACAACCAACTCTGCCCTCACAGCTAACAGGTACCCATTTACCCCTGGGTGGAGAGAAGCAATTATCATAAAGTGTCTTGCTCAAGGACACAAGTACCCCGGTCACGGTTGGGATTCGAACCCACATTCTGACGACTCAGCCATCAGAATACAAATCCGATGCACAAAAACCGCTTGACCATAGCACACCATAGTGATGTAAACAGTTCTGAAAAGAACCGGTTGGTTACAACTTGACGTTGCGATCAGTATGCTCTGATCGTCTTCCCCTATAAATGTTTAAAAGATTAAAGTTATAGCTGTTTTTGAACAAAATCTTTATCTCTTTTGAAACAAAGCAATTGCTCGGTAAGTATATAGTGGTGAGTTTATTTATTTCCTCACTGAACTGTACAAAGTTAAATGTGTTTCAGTGAAAATCAATTTACAATGAATGTTATTTTCAACTTCAGGATTCATCATTGATGGGGAATACAGTGATTTCTTTGGACAAGTCCAAAGGGGAATTGAACCAGATGTGTCAGACAGGTAATTATAAATGTTATTTTTGGCAAGCTGCGCAGCAAAATTCAAACCTAACCGATTTTCAGCAGTCTTGGTTTTGGTGAAGGCAAGGGAAGTGGAGAATTAGTGAAATATTACAGGTCATCTTTCATATTGGTAAAACAAGTTTATAAGTTATATCATAGATGCTGGTGGCTGTATATGTATGACCACCAAAGCTGGTATTTTATGGAATAGTCCTCACACAGCTTTTGCAGGATTCTTGTTAGATGTAACCATGGGAACACACAAGTATCTCCCTTAAACCCTTTCACCCACCCCTACCAAGTGCCCCTGACCCCTCATTTGCAAAACTTTGTAATGGCACATTCATATTTATTATATGATTTATCAATTAAGAAACGGCTGAGCAGTTAACGTGGACGATGATCAAACAAATAAGGAATCTTATCATAATGAAAATTGTGCTTAGATAAGCTCCATGAGCAGGAGTAATACAAAATGCTACAATAGGAGAGAGTACATGCATAGAAAACACTCCGTAGATCCAGACATTTAAGCATTACACTAACTCTAACTGGTTTAAGCATAAAAGGGGTTTGGATACATCCCTTCATTACCATTGCAATATCCAACATACTTTTATACATACAAATTCAAGTTGCAGGATGTCAGTGTATGATGTTATCCAAAATATTCTTGTTGGTCGTGGATCAGTTCCACTCAACAGGGCGATTGCTGTCTTCTGTTCCCATGTTAAAACATGTAATACATTTATTTGTTTACAGGTGTAAAACATTTCTTTCCATCAAATCTGATGAGGAGATTGATTCTGTAGTTGCCATATTTGCCAAATTAATATTTGTTCTGGTGATCATTGCAGTTGCAAGCCTTCCAAATTCATGTTTTGAGGACACACGAAACACTTTCAGTGTACATGAATTAGGCGCGTGATGCAAAACAATCTTTGTCATTCTGATTGGTTCAAATCTTCATTGGCTTCACACAAAACAGCTGGCAAACAGCTAGCACATATTATGCACTGCTGTGATTTTCATAAGACATGTCTTTATTATCCATTAATACACCCAAAGTGATTACGTTTTGTCCAATCGATCAGATTGTCTCAACTGTCTTGGGCATTTATGAATAACAGTTAATGCCGCCCTTTAGTCTGAAATCCTCATTGAAGGCATTCTTTTACTTAATAATGTGTCATCTATCCTTGATTTCTTAATGTTAGATTGCAGCAGCATCTACATCAGGAATACACACTGATGAGGACCCTCTTGCAAGTACATCATTTGTATGCCAGGTAAAGAATTTGTTTTGACTCATCCAAAATTAATCATGCCTTTGATGCCCTTGTCATAAACTACTCAACAAAATCATAAAGGATCAAACATTTGCCTTTGGAAATTTCAGCCAGGTGTATACCTCATTGATTTTACTTATTGTACACTGCAGCACATGTTCATGCTTGGTTAAGCACCAGAGAATGTCACATGATGCAATTGCTCAGTCATGTGTTTCAGAGTCCAGTTGACTGGAAGGATCAAAAAGCATTTGGTGATGTGCATTGGTCAGGTATTGCACAATTTCAAGATGGCCATCTTTCACTGTCTTTGCACATTAATTCTGGTGGTAGTCACTTGTTGTGGTGCTGTTCGGAGACAACTTACTGAAGATGAAGTTGCCAGAGCAGTTCAAATGATTGAAGATGGGATGACTCAGAGGCAAGTGGCTGATAGACTTGGAGAGTCTAAGAGTGTCATTAGTAGAGGTGTACAGAGGTACAGAGAGACTGGTCAGTACCATAGGAGACCTGGACAAGGTCGGCCAAGGGCCACAACCCCTGCCCAAGACCGCTACCTGAGAATTCTGACCACTAGGAACCGGTTCCATACAGCTGTCCAACTGCGTGGTGCCTTCCACAATGCAACAGGAGTGCAAGTTTTGTGAACCAGGCGCAACTTTGCCAACACTCATGTGGACTGGCAGCTCAGACACTGGACTCCTGTTCTCTTTACCAATGAATCCAGGTTTTGTGTTTCGACTAACGATAGACGTGTCCGAGTCTGGAGAGAGAGAGGACATCGTTTTCAAGTGGACAACATGGTGGAACACGATCATTTTGGAGGTGGTTCAGTAATGGTCTGGGGATGAATCAGCATTGGGGGTCGTCCCTAGGGGTGGGATTAATGCACAGCGCTACCTCAATGAGATCCTTATCCCAATTGTTATGCCATATGCTGGTGTAGTAGGTGAAAACTTTGTGTTAATGGATGACAATGCCCGTCTGCACAGAGCTAGGGTGGTGAACAACTTCCTTGAAGAGGAAGGGATTCAGCGAATGGACTGGCCAGCACGATACCCCGACCTTAATCCCCTTGAACATTTGTGGGACCTGCTTCAGCGCACCGTTTGAAGGCAGCCACGTCCTCCTCAGACAGTACAGGAACTCACTGAAGCACTCCGTAGGGCCTGGCAAGATATTGGCCAAGATGTCATTCGCAGACTCATCAAAAGCATCTCCGCAACGCTGCAGGGAGTGCATTCGCAACCGTGGAGGTCCCACACGGTATTGAGATGACAGAAAAGACAGCTAAGACACTGAAAATCCCGATTTGAATTCCTTCTGCTTTTGCGCTCATGGTGTTGACCAAACTGTTTTTTCAATGTCATGGGTCTTTTGTACTCTGCAGTGCAAGTGTGCATTGGACTGGAACAAAAGTGTGTCTTGTTTTGTTGCCTGAACATAACTGAATAAAATGGCACTCATATGAGTTCCAATGTCAATGCTATTTTTGAAAAATATTAGTAGACAAGTTTGATCCTTTAATTTTTTTGAGTAGTGTACATTAAAGGCACACTACATCACGATCAGAACAGACTTTCAACAGGGTATGGAATCTTTGTTCTAGTTTAAGATGAACACAGTGACTGAAAATAACTGGCTTATTTATGCTGCAGCAATAGGACCTTATCAATTGGGGTATTATTTTCAGTCACTGAGTTAATCTACATCTAGCACTCGGATTCCATGCCCTTTTGATCGTGATGATATTGTCCCTGGCTGATAATTTATGAAAATTCCCAGATATTATTTGTTATAAGATTTGAGGCTTTGCATGGTGGAATATCGATATCATTTCGGTTTGCGGTAACACTATGTGTTTACTGAAACATAGAGAATAACCCGTGAAGTTCCCATGGTTCTCCCTGTACCATATTTCTCACTTAGCGACAGTCGAGAATAATAATAATAATAATAATAATAAGACGATTCTTATATAGCGCATATCACCGTGAGGTCCCTATGCGCTTGTATTATTATTTTCCCTGCTCATAAGGCTCATAAGGCTCATAAATCATTCCTGAAACCATCTCAGCTCCCTGGGGAGTATACAGCTCAATTGCTGCTATTACAGCGCATTAGAGCTAATCAACCGACTCTGCCTTCACAGGTACCCATTAGCCCCTGGGTGGAGAGAAGCAATTATGGTTAAGTGTCTTGCTCAAGGACACAGGTGTCACGGCCGGGGCTCGAACCCACACCCTGCTGCTGGCAACACCAGAACTTGAGATCGGTGCACTAGACCGCTCGGCCACGACAATCCACTTAACGTGCATTACACAACACACGGGACCTACGGCTTTACGTCCCATCAGAAGGACGAAGCAATTATGGTTAAGTACCTTGCTCAAGGGCACAAGTGTCACGACCGGGGCTCGAACCCCACCCTGCTGCTGGCAACACCAGAACTTGAGTTTAGTGCGCTAGACCGCTCGGCCACGACACTCCACGAGAAAAACGAGTTGCCCGACATTGGTTCTCCCTTGAACCATTCTCACTTAGCGACAGTAGAGATATGAGTTGGGCGATAAGGTTCTTTTCAGAACCTGTACCTCAGCTTCGCGATAGTTGAGATAAACACATGATATTATTTTTTGCAAATTGCATGCAGGCCTTTTAGACAATTTAAGGTCGAGTAGCATGCTTGCATGAAGGGACCATTAATAGTGCAAATTACAATATCATTAATTGTGTACATTTGTGTTACTTTATTATTTGTTTTGATAGGAAGAAGATTCTCAAGTCCAAAGAACTGAATCAGCAAAACGTACGAAGCACTCGGTAAGTTTATCACATGATGCTAATAGTGAAAACAAAACTACTGTGGTCAGTTTTGGTATTAAGGGAAATTACTGCATGCTCATCATACACATATATACTACTATAGCTGAGTGAGCTGCAGTGAAGCCTTTCAAATTCAAAATAACCGAATAAACATAAAAAAATGTACACATTTCTGGTTCTCATTTAGAATGACTTCATTAGTAAATAAAGGTGACTGAACTGGTGATTGTGTATCAATCAAATGACAAAGATCTGTGTGTGAGTTATATAAAACAAATATTAATTGAGTGCCTTTATTTTGAAAAATGGTTAGAATTATATCACTGTCTCATAATACTCGGTTTTGCCTTGTGAAATGGGACAGTTCAGATGTTACCTAATGTGATATAATTCTATTCATGTGACCCTGAGGCACCCAATATTTATATACTATTATTATGATTTCACAGACCATCAAATTCTATCGCCCATCTGCAAAGCATCCACAATCGGTATTCAGTACAAACATTCACATCAAGCATCAGGAACCGGGTACCCCATTGACCAGAGTGGTAAGTTTGAAATCAAAACATTCACAGACTATATACACATGGTGTTGACGTTGATAGTTAGGTACTCAGTAAGTAAGACTAATTGCGGTGACACCATGTGGAATCTCAATTGAGTAGTACCGTAATTAGTTCTGAAAAGAACTGGGGGTACAACTCGACGTTTCGATCAGTATGCTCTGATCGTCCTCAGGAGAATGCCGGACTCTGGAAAATGCTGCTGCTTAAGTAGACTGCTGGAGGATCATCCCATGAATGGATGCTGGAGGATTAGTTCGTTGAGGCGCGCAGGCGGGAAACTATGAGACTAGGATCCTAGGGGTTGGGGGAGAGGAGTGTGTGCTCACTGGTACTCTTTATCTGTATTTTATCTCAGCATTGGGTCGATCTTAACCCAACTTGAGGCTGGTAAAGCTTGAATCTGAGCATGCAATAATTGAAGCTGCTGACCATAATTTAAAGCTAGGCTTAGATGGCATTTAATCTATTCATCCATGTTATGATGTACAGGTGTACCAAGCAGCTCTAGTTGTCTGCAGATTGCGCAAATCCCTAGATTGCACTCAACATCACCATCTTTTACGCTTGCCCGAATCACACCGCTTGATCGATGACCACAACTTCGGCCCAAATAAAAGTACATTCACATTCACTGCCGTATTGATTGAAAATCATGACAGTTTTCCATGTTAGTGTGTATCGATCCATTGAGCATTTGACGTTTGCAGTAACGTGTACATGAAGGCCTACAGAGATAGGATATTATTTTTGCATCCAATGTTGTTTTGGGAATCATAGTGCCACAGTGACACAGTGTCATCTGTGACACTGTCTTGAGTATAAATAAACATAAGGTTTATTCAGCCCTAAACATATCTCATGATATGCAAAAGCGTTCATTCTATCACCGTTGACAAATGGATTAAAACTATAATATTCCAAGAAGTGTGTAGAATGAGAGTGACGACTGATTATAAAGATTCAGTGTCAAACTCGGCACGAAAGCAAGAAAAATATACTTAAAAAATAGAGTTGTGAACGTGAATATTTTATGTTAGATGTGAAAAACACTTAACACAGTAAACCTGACTTAAACCATAGAGCCTGTGGTTCCTAGATCAAATATAGAAAAAAGGGAAAAAAGGAATGTGAATGACTTTAAAACACAAAACCTGACTTTGAAGGGCAAAATGGAGAGGTGTATAACATTTTAAAATATAAAAACCTGACTTAAAACAGTATATATAACTTAAACCATATACAACTGTAACCTGTGGTCCCTAGGTCCAATATAGAAAAAAGAAAAAGGAATCTGACTTAGATGGGCAAAATTTAAAAGAGTAAATCTGTCGTAAAATTAGAGAGCTTAATTTAAACCGAAGAACTAATGGAATGTGTATAAAGGCACAACTATGATGAAGTTTATTTGAAAACTAAAAAGGAAAAGGAATTAGGGTGAAAAAGATTTTAAACTAAAATCAAGATTTAATTAAGTAGCATGGATTAGATTATGAATAAAATGAATAAAAAGCTTGACATGGGGTCACAATAGGAGTGATGTTTACGCTTTGGTAAAAAGAACGAAAACTTAAAGTGAAATTGATACAATGAGTGTAAAGAGTGTAAGTAATACAAAATCTGATGAAGGTGACATGAAAATAGAAGAGTGCAAAAACGGGTACCAGTAAACGTTGGTAACTATACATAACAGCAAAAGAAACGTCACCCCCTAAATTTTGATAAGTCTGAGAACGTGTTTAGCTTATGTGTCCTCAGACGTCACGCATGACGAATTTTGAGGTCAACCAAATTTGCCACATTGTCTTTGTGTTACACTCCATATTCATAATATTCTTCATTAAACAAATTATATTAATTATAAAATGAAAATAATAAATATTTTTAGGGGTGACGTTTCTTTTGCTGTTATGTATATAAACAAAACAAAAATTGTAGGTTTAATATGAGAGTGGATTAGTAAGAGGACAGGGGGGGGGGGGGGGTGCAGTAACTATTGAAAACATCAAAAATGATAATAACTGTGTGTAACATTATACAACTTCCGGTGCGCGGACTTAGTGTATGACATGCGACACAATGTGCAAGATGTGGCAGCTGAAGCTGGCCATCAATGGACAAAAAAAAATTAAAAATGTGAAGACAAGTGATTAAAAACCAGTTGAATGAGGCCGATAGAAAAAGGACACCTTACTACAACTAAAAACGACAGCCAGAAAAAAATCATGCGACGATGAAAAGCAAGAACTGTGAAACGCAGAGACAATTGAATTACCAATACGGAAGGATAAAAGGGCAAAATGGTTGGCGGTGAAAACAAACAATACCTGGATAAATGAGACACGTGGAAGCCATGCACCATAGCACATGAAGGGTAAACGAAGGATATTAAGATGTAAGGGAAAAGGTTGATAAAAAAGTTGAAACTAAAATTACAAAAAGACAATTAAAAAAATCTAAATGAGTAGACGTTGAAATGCATTTGTATAGACAAACGTAAAACAAAATTTTATTAACCCTAACCCCCGAGGTATTCTTGCTAGGAACCTTCCTTGAATCCTCCAAAATCCATCAGTGCACTTTTGGAAAACATGCCATCTTCAAAATGCACCATGCATTTTGTTAATTTTTCATATTCAGCACTTATGGCCTGTACTTCTTGCCGGGTAGTAATTTTGCCCCATTTTGAAGAGGTGACAGTACCAGTTTCCAACCAGTGCTGAATTTTTCCCAAAAAAGTGCCCCTTGGAGGATTTTGCAGGATATGGGGTGGTTAGGGTTAGGGTTAAGCCAAAGTGACTAACAAAGTAAGGACAAAACTAGGGATTAACGTCAATCTTTTAAATCCCAGAATGTAAAAAAATAATAATAATAAGAAATTAACTCTCTTACTTTTAGATATACAATTTTGCTAACTAGTGTGTGTATATACACTCAATGAATCCATACGTATGACAGTTTTATGAAAAGTGGAAAAACTGTATAGAACATATTACTTATGCAATTGAACAGTGTAGATGTATTTCTACATGACTAAAACCTTGCGACTGACAGTTTCTTTAAACAGGTGAAATAACTGTGTAGTATACAAATATTGACTGTTACGATCAGTACAGTAAAACTAGCTTCCCAAGGTGATCCCTGGAGCATTCTATTTTCTTGAGGTGAAGCCAAGGGAAAATAGAACGCTCCAGGGATCACTTAGGGAGACTAGTTTTACTTAGTCCGAATGCTCCTTCCTCCTTCGTTCACATGGTGTCCTATTTTTAGAATAATTATGTAATTTGTCGCTGTGACAAATTACATAGGAGACTGTGAATGGAAGAAACATTTGACTAAGTCAACATTTGTTTTATAACACCTCATACATAGATTCTGCACAATTTATTAAGAGACCTGCTACAATAAATCAAACCAATACATGACTTTCATTAACTTGACAACACTCCAAATTAATTGAAATTTCACCGGTTGCCATGGGCTAGTTCATTGGTTGCCATGAGCTAGTCTTTCCTTGTTTGCTTGGCATTACAGTAAAAAAATAGCGAACATCATATATAAGATCATGTGACACGTTCTCAACCAATTATAAGGCAGAATCTACATGTATGATGTTATAAAATAAAATACTGTAGGCTATATACGGAAGAAAAATTTCTACACAAAACCACTAGCTAATAACGTACTATAAACATTTTAAACCCTTTTTAAAGTGTTTAGAAATATTAAACTAATTAAGGATTAAAATAAGAATAAGCCCAAAATGATTATTTTGAAAATAAATAAAAATATGAAAATGACTAATAAAAATAATTGTGATTAATGAATACACAGATGGAGTATGGACATGTGGACAATAGGATGAGAAACAACGTGAAAAAAGGCTGAATAACCAATAAGTACCGTAAGCATGGTGACGGACAAATGCATGGTACACGATAAGAAACGTGCCGTGGTCAGTGTTTAAGATGAACACACTGAACATTACTGGCTCATTGAGTAGACTGATTATGTTCAATAAGGATTATGGATTATGTACTTTAAAGGGACCGTCCATCTTTTTTAGACCGCATAATGTTGTTGGCTTGTACATCTATGGAAACCCAGGAAAACTAAGCAGATTTGTATTAAATAATTGATTTTGCCATAATAATAATATTTAATTATTATATGGTGCAGTTCACATACAATGTCCCAATGTGCTTCACTGTTACCCCTGGTCATTGAGCCAATCATTCCTGTAGTCTTTCTCAGCTCCCTGTGGAGTATGCAGCCCCAACCAACCATATAGCACTTTGGAGGTGTTTTAATACACAATATATATCAACCTCTACCCTCACATGTACAGGTTCACAATGCAATGTATTGTAGTTTATCTAATGAAACTTCTCTAAAATTTATTAAAATAAAAAAAATTCCTCTGCAATTATTGTGAAATGGGTTTTTGTTTATAAGTTTTTAAGAAAGTTTAGTTATTCATAGTATGAATTTTTAGGTATTTTGTAACGTTTGGAGAATTATTCACAAATTTTGGGAAATTTTGTAAACTTTTGATATTTTTATGGCAATAAGGTCTGTACATTAAAGGGGCAGTATCAACAAGATCAACAGGACATGGATTCGGAGTGCTTGTTTTAGATTAATGTAAGTCAGTGTTGAAAATACTTTCCCACATGATAAGGTCATTGCTGCATAAATGAGCTAGTAATTTACAGTCGCTGTGTTCATCTTAAACTAGGACATCGATTTCATGCCCTGTTGAAAGTCTGCTCTAATCGTGACGATACTGTTCCTTTATGTTGGATTTGAGGCTTTTCATGGTGGAGATAGATACTTGAGTTCCTTTAATTCATAAAGGTAATATAAAGTGCAGGGAATATTCCAAAACAGTCTATACACTTTTAAAGCAAGTGTAACAGTGGTAATTACTGGATTATCAAATGTATCATCCTCAAGAAACATGATCATCTACATGTACATGTATACCAAATAACATTCACTGAGTACATTTATGATATATTTCTTATATTTCTTAAAAATAGAGGACTGAAATGGCCATTTGTCTACAAACTTCCCTTTAAAGATGTGAGGCACACAGAAGTGATTTCATCTTAAAAGAGAAAAAAATGGATTGTATTGTTAATTAAAATCACTTCTTCAAAGTATTGTGAATAAATGTGAAATGATACTTTTGGAAATAAACATTCTAAGGAAAAACACCTCACATCTTTAAAGGGAAGTTTGTAGACAAATGGCCATTTTAAGCCTCAATGTTTTAAGAAATATATCATAAATCTACCATGTGAATTTGTGTAAAGATAATCATGTTTTTGTTATGTTTAGAAAAAAAGTTTCCTGGACAGCAATTCTTTTTAACTTCAAATTGTTAATGTTAATTTTTAACCAGTTCATCATATCAGATGAATGCAGTTCCCAAAATGAATAATTTCTTTACAATAAGTAAATTTGGACCAGGGTTATTATATAGGTAGGCCCTACTCCTTTTTAATTAGAGAAATGATCAGCACATGTGGATTGAATATATATGCTTCTGTTTTAATGGGCACTTAGTGAAGAAATGGTTCAGATCACATTTATTGACTATTCACTAAAGTAATATTTATTAATATTGATTTATTTTCCTTTACAGTGCATACATAGTCATATGGTGCTACCACCAGAGAGAAAAATGCTACAAGCTTTTGAAGCCTCTATAAAGTCATACAATGAAGAGCATCCACTGCTGACAAGAAATATCAGGTGGATGGAGATGGCAATGTGCACATGCTATGTTGGGTTCAACGGTGCACCTTGTAAGAATCAATATGTACATTGTGAAGCACTACAGGATTCATTCTTTCAATTTCATCAGTAATGAGAAAATGTGCCTGAAGCTACTCTACCTGGCTACTGGACAGAAGAATGTACCAAAGGGTTGGTTTATCCCACTGTCTGCAGGTCCTAGCAAACCACCCCAGATAGAGGAAAGAAATGTCTGTAGAGGTGCATACACAAGGAGAACATATAATTCACATGCAAGAGCAAGGAGAAGAACATGACGTTGAACATTCCAAAAAAGAGTGGAACTTTGAAGACTTGGAAGCCAAATGTCATGAAAGTGACTCAAGACTTCCTTGCACGGATGAGAGCCAATCCTCAGGAATTAGTGTCTGTAGTAGAAGCATTCATAAAACAGAATAAGAAATTGAAAACTGACTCAACCACTGCATCTGCTCAGATGATGTTCAGTAAATATGCCGAGGATGCCCGTTCCTTCACTTCAAGACATCAACATAGACACTTACAATCAAACCAAGGCATCCAGGCCAGATCAAGGTAAAATGTTGTAACTTGTATAACACTGTTCAGTTCTGCATGTAACTATTGTTATAGTACTATATACATATAGGTGACATTATTTGACCAGAGGTGAATTTATCAGACTGTTTCATCAATTTACACACAGCCCTTGTTGCTATTTAAAGCCAGTGTACACAATTGGTAATTAACCAAAATTAACTTTTCAATTATTATAGAAAGTCTTGGTTGTAAGATTATGTTTCCAAGCATAATGTGAAATTATTCTGTCTGAAATGTTGTCATTTTTTAGAAAACATGAGAAAGCATTGAGATCTGAATGTTATGTACATGTATGTATACATGTACTTTATAGATATCTTACCAAAATAATGGCTTTAAAACATGATTATTTCAGTTTTACATAAAACTGACTTGTTTCAAACATTGCTTGCTGAGATGCTATTAATATTAGATAGGTTGATCAATTACCAAACTTTTAATTTGTATGATGATTCCCAATTTTGAGTAGTGCAAGTATAAACAAAAATCCAACTGAAGTTTAATCACCAAGACACTGATTTTGAAGCTCAGCTCTAACCAGAAGAAATTACTTTGAGGCCAATTTTGACCAATACACATATTATAGACTGTCTATGGAGTAACTGATGTAGGCATACATTTAATTGACTTGAAAAGACCTGTGTTTCTATTACAAAGTATTTTGAAGAGTGATTATTAATACAGTGTATTTTTTCAGATGTTGATTGATATCATGGATCCGGGGTGCTTATATGTTCAGGGAGGCTTTTGCGAAACTGTCAAATCGTCTCCCCGTTGAACTCAACTGCTTGCAGAAGCAAAGCTCTCTGTTGGGAGTCAGTAGTAATGATGTTGGCAAAGTCACTCATCATCTTCACTCCTCGCTCTGCTATTCACCAACTTAACCGTCTTTACAAATCTGTCTGCAACCATGAAATTTGGGTCAAGAGACCACAGTAGAGGATAGCCACGACTCTGGCCCAGTGAGATCAACAAGTGTGGTGTCCATTGCGAGGGTTTGGAAAACAGGTTTCCCCTTTCTGAGTTCATCTGGTGTTTCTGTGTTGAGCATCTTGGTTGCCATCAAGCCTTTCATTGTGTTGGTCGTTCTTGGATCTGTATTATGACCACTTCTTGAGTTAGGTACCATCCATGTTTTATCATCTTGCCTAGGGCTGCATCAACCACCTCCTTATCTATCGTCTGGAACTTCATCATGTCATGTCCTATCAGCTGCAGGTCATTAATTGGAACATCAGCAACACTGGTGGCTGTCATACAATGTAATGTGTAGAAGAGTGCAAAGTTTTTTTGATTACATGTAATTTTGTGTATGTGTATGTTTGAGAATGTTGGAGTACATGTAATTAAAGTGATTTAAAACACGTTCAGGTGCCTTTTAAGCACGTACAGCACATGTCCAGAATACTTTAATGTTACCATGCAGTCTACTCAAAAGACCAAACAAAATAGAACATTCATACAATTTCAAATTATATGCCCAGCTACTCATCAAACAACCATTTCATTTTTAAATCCTACAAGCACAGGTGACATCACACTGACAAGGGTGCCTTCATTTCCATGAATTGAATAAGCGATTATAGATCAAGCTACTTACTGGGACTTTAGGTGAACGTATTTTTAAAGGCCAAGTACTTGCTGTCACAAAAGTGTGCACGCGTCACTCAGAATTAAAGTCACAGATCAGTAGTGAGTAAACCTTGTTAGTATTTCTCTGATCGTCTTCCTCTATAAATATATTGAAAAGATTAAAGTTATAGCTGTTCTTGAACAAAATCTTTATCTCTTTTGATTGCTCGGTAAAACACTGAAGTATATAGTGGTGAGTTTAATTATTTCCTCACTCAACTGTACAAAGTTAAATGTAATGTGTTTCAGTGAAAATCAATTTACAGTGAATGTTATTTTCATTTTCATATTGAATGAAACTCTAGAGAGGCAACTGAGCTCGTACATAAAATACACACGGCCTGCCTCCAGTGGGTGTTCAGGTTAGAATTCTTATTCTCACCCTCTATTTTTATATATTTATAACACACATCTTGTTAATTCTTTATCCTTAATGGCTTCTGAAATTTACATGAACCGTGAACTAGAGTCTTGAATTGTTTCTTGTATGTCCAGACACATATATAGTTTGATCTTCATATAGTCATGTATAGTATAACGCCCCCATGGGATTGTCAATGCTTAATTATTGTAAGTCCTCAGTCAGACATGATCAGTTTACTTTATTCTCAGAGGAAGAAATTTAACTATTATTATTATTATTATAAATGGTTTATTTAAAATCGACCATCGCAGCCAACAGCTGAATTGCGGCCAGATTACATAAAAAACTATCATACAAAGAAAGAATCTTTAAAAAGAGATTAAACCAGAACAATGAGTATAAATAATAAACAAACACAGTCAGTTGTAAACAACAAAAAACATAAAAAGGTAATATTAGCAAGAAAACTGTATTAACTAAAACACAAAAACATCATAAACCATTTCTTTTGACGTTTGACATTTTGACATTGAAATTTTTTTTAAAGTTATTTTAAAAGGGCGAGGTAAAAAAACGAAGTAAAAAGGACAACTGCTGGAAAGTGTCCTCTTATGATCACAAAAATTAATATTTACAATACATGTACATAACAATGTAAAATAAAAATCACAAAGAATTAGCATTTAAATTAATGAGAGAAATCATATAGGAAACTGGACTGTCTCTGAATCTGTTCGTTTTGCATTTGGGTTGAGTTATTTGATTTGCATTGCGGAGGGCACGTTGGTTCGTTTTGGGAGGTGGGATAAGGTGAGGCATGTTTTGTTTACATGCTAAGTCAGTGGCAAATTTCAAGCACAGGGAGGTTCGACGGTCATAAAGGTTTGGTAGGTTGAGGCACTCCAGTGCAATGGAATATTCTGTATAATTAGTACCCGCAAGATCAGCTTAGTAACACGCTTCTGTATTCTTTCCAATCGGTTGATGTGATGTTTCGTCAATGCACCGTTCCAAACTGGTACAGCATACTCCAGGAGTGGACGTAAGTACCCTTTATATATGGTAACAAGGTCATCTGCTGGCAAGTGTCCCTTTAGAACTCGAAGCATATGAAAGCGACCATTTGCTCGTTGGAGTATGCTGTTAATGTGTGAGTCCCATTTCAAATCATGCTGAATATGAACTCCAAGTAATTTCACAGATTCTGATTGGTCAAGGGGATGATCATTGATTTGTAGAGCTGGAGGTGGTGGGGGGTTTCGCATGAAGTTAAATTCCATGGTAGCACATTTTTGGGGATTGAGAGACATATTATTAGTGACTGTCCATTGTTCAAGGGATTTAAGCGACTGTTGTATCTGTGACTGGTCATGAGCAAAACGGCATTCCACAATACTCAAATCATCCACATATTTCCAATAATGATGAGTAGGAATATTGAGATCTCAAAAAGCATCATCAATGACTGCTGAGAACAATATTGGTCCAAGTCGGGTACCCTGTGGCACTCCAGCATGCATTGTAGACCAGTTAGAAGTATAACACCCATATATAGCGAACACACTGTTGACGGTTCGTAAGGAAGTTTGCTATCCAATTAATAAGGAATGGTGCCACACAGCTTTATCTGCTTCGTAATGGCAATATTGTGATCAACGCGATCAAATGCTTTGCTAAAATCGGTCAGCACAAGGGTCGATGCCGCTTTACGAATTTCAGCGTGCTGATACAAGGTATGCATCAGGTCTACCAGACAGTGTGTAGTAGAAAGACCCTTTCTATTACCAAATTGTTGTTGATCTATAACTATAAATATATATCGATGGAAATAATGCGAACACTAAAGGCCCTTTCACACGAGACCGTTTTAACAAGGGACCTTGACTAAAAATCGCATCCATGTTAAAAAATAGCAAATCCCAGTCGTGTGAAAGCTATCCTTGTTAAATAATTACCACGGACCCTCGTTATTTATAACCGAGATCGAGACCTCCTCCAAAAAATTGCATCGATGTTAAAATCGCCACGATAGGTCGTGTAAAATGCTTCGTGCGCCCAAACAGGGGACCCTTGCTTTGGCGGTATCATATCGCATGCGCAGAACGCGTCACTAATCAGCTTGCAACAAATCCCGGATGTGTGTTGGTAAACAACTTGTACGTCCCCATCACGTTGATCATATCAGTGAATGAAATGGTTTCATCGTAACTCTCCATGCTCCAAGAGACTTTCTTGGCCCGGACACGTTTATTTTTATCGTTGGATAGCCTTACGTTAGAAATCTGGCTCTGTGAATCCGTCGGAATTGTTGCAAGTATACTTGATTCGATATCCATAATAAAACGAGAATAAAATTGTCGGGAAATGGGAAGGAAATGAAAACAAAATGTGGGAGAAAGTAACGTTTGACCACTGAGGAAGGAAGACATTTTGACTTCGTCCAACGCGTTTTTCTTTGCGGGAAAACCACTGGTAACGTAGAAGAAAGCGTTCAGTGAATAAGCTCTGCGCGCGGTACCAGTGAAATATTGGATTGCACAATCATGACCTTTGACCCTCCGTGGAAAACGAGGGACGTTAGTTTTGGCGTGAGTGGAAGTCGTGTGAAAGTTTGTTAAAAAATCGCAAACGACCGAGGCGACAGACAACTGGCACCCATTACCAAGGACCTTTGTTATTTGTGCTCGTGTGAAAAGGGCTTTAGCATATGTTAAAATAGAATGAAATTCAAGTAGTTCAATTATTTGTATGTATTATTCAATACTGACCTCAGGCCTTGGTCATTGCCCTCCCTTGTTTCCAGCTACTCGTATATTATTAGTAATCACACAAACAGCTGGGCACTAATTGCCTTGAAGGCCATGTACTTGGTAGAAATAATATTGTTTTGAAAGTTCAGCATATTATCCAATTCATGTTGAAAGTGGGTAGATATTGTTACAAATGGGCTGACACGCCAGTGACAGTCATTGTGATTCCTTTTCTTGTGGGACTCATGTGGCTTGCAGTTTAAGTTTTAAACACACTGCATTCTTTTCCTAATAGCTATCCTGCATACACTAAAAATGTTATAATTGAGATTAATCTAGAAAAAAATTATTATTCCTTGGGTGCTTTAGTTCAG